>JAOTRA010000039.1:3480925-3495433 GCA_026260255.1 Pseudolaguvia tuberculata | reverse complement strand
TGTGTGTGTGTGTGTGTGTGTGTGTGTGTGTGTGTGTGTGTGTGTGTGTGTGTGTGTGTGTGTGTGTGTGTGCTATGTGAGGCTCTGTAATGGACAGAGTGTACCAGAGCCTTTTGCTCTATGTGTGCTGGAATAGATTCCAGTAGACCACTGTGACCCCACGTTAGGGAATAAGCCGGTTAGAAGATGGATGTATGAATAAATGGATAGTAGTTTATTTTCCCTATGATTAGAGATCTTTAGAAGACCCTGTAGTATAATGCCATTAGAAGAACATATGACCAATAGGAATGTAGAGTCAATAACCTAGATAAAGCCCTAGAATTGCTTTTAAACATAGTCAATAGTTTTAGTTGTGTGTTGTAAACTCAGTCAATATATGCGATATGGTTAATTTTGGTGTGTAAGTGCTCAGTGTGCAACCTCTTTTCCCAAAGGATGTAATAGAATCTTTAGCAAGTTTGGACAGTATATAAATATTGGCCAGGATTATATTGACTGATTAATTGATAGACGAGTGAATATATGGGTGAATATATTCCAGACTACACATATAAATTCTTTCTCTAAAAGTCTTACAGATTTCTTATATCCTGTAGAGCAACCTTCAAAAAATCTCCAAATTATTTAATTCCCTACTTCTTATCATTGTAATTATTAAAGACTTGGCAGTAGATACAGTGTCAAACATCATAAACATTTCATCCACAAACCTAGTTCCTATCATCAGCTATGCTTCGCCATTATATCCTCATGGAGACAGACTTGTGAGTACTTCTCTAGGGAATGACTCAGTAAAAAAAAAAAGTTCCCAAATGCTCTGCTCTACCCCATACCATGCAGCCCTGCTGTGTGCACACATGAGCGTGAAAATCTCACCGCAGGACATTTAGAGTTTGGAGAAATCCAAAGTGTGGTGTGATTCACTACAAAAAAAGTTTAAAAGTATAAATACTAATTATAAGTATCCCGTCCTGTTACTTTGCTCTTAAGCGATTTTACCATTTGCATCTATTTTTTAAGGAAATCACGCCACCTGTACCGCAAGTAACTTGCGGTCCATGTTTTCTTGTATCTTGTATAGTCATGAATGCTTTATGGGTAATGGTATTTTGTTACAGGAATTGAGCCAACACAGCCAGTGTTTCTCATTCATCTTTCAATGAATGATTTAAAAGCTGAATATTTTATAGCATTTTGACATTTATTTGACATTTGATGTCTTCATCGCTCCCATGAAAATATGCAAATGGGAAAGTGAATGCCATGCCTTATCAAGTCATAGTATGTCATCACTGATCTTTACAGAACGGCACGACAGGCTGGAGACAGATTTATGTAATGCTTGCACAAAGACAATGGTTTAAAGCAGCCATCTCTAAAAGCCTCCAACATCCCTCTCGCAGCTCGCAGTCGTTTCTAGGATGTCGCATGTCTATATTTGGTGACCCGCTGGGATCAGCCATGTGGTCATCGAACTGGAATTTGACTAAACAAATATGTGCCTTTTATTGTGGTGACTGCGAGAGAGGCAGCCGTGGGAATCTCTCCATGGAGTACGGGGAGGCTGTTGCTATGGCGACAACACCTCGTCATAGGAGTGGGAAAGCAAAGGTGTGCTCTTCTTTGCTGTTTGAGCTGTCGGATATGTGTTGAAAGGTTTAGGTGATATTGCTCATCAGCCTGGCTCTGCTAAGCAGGTAATCTCAGGATCCACTGAGGCTGTGACAAGCAGTCGAAACAGTGAATATTTTAAGAGCATGTGTGTGAAATGATGAATAACTGTGTGTGTTTGTTCTAGGACTAGTTGTCTTGAGCTTCTGTCATTAGGCTTCTTTTTGTTCAGTGTTTGGCTCTGAATTCGATCTTCTACCTCAGCCCACTGGTCACTTAAATGACCTGGCCAAATGCCTGCTCGATCATGTGTGTGTGTGTGTGTGTGTGTGTGTGTGTGTGTGTGTGTGTGTGTGTGTGTGTGTGTGTGCAGGCCTGAGTGCCTTCTCAATGAAAGCAGTAAAAAGCTTACTGTAATGCTTCTGGGAGTCCATTTGTAGAATATAATCAATAGAAGTCTAAATGAAAATAAAGGTGAGTTCACTCGCGAGAGCCTGATAATGTGAAAACAAAAGGTTTTACAAATACACACTGATACGGAATATTAATAATAATAAATGTACATAGCAGCACGATGGTGTAGTGGTTAGCACCGTCTTCTCACAACAAGAAGGTTTTGGCTTCGATTCCCGGGCCGGGATCTTCCTGTGCGGAGTTTGCATGTTCTCGGCGTGCTTGCGATGGTTTTCTCTGGGTACTCGGGTTTTCCTCCCACAGTCCAAAAACACCTTTCCTGCTCTACGGGAATTGTACCATAGCTGACCCTGTACTTTGACACAACCCTTGTCGAATGAAAACATTTCCCTATATGCTGTACGGTGTATACTCATGTATGTGACAAATAAAATAGCAATTTCATTCATTCATTTATTCATTCATCTTCTTGCCTGCTTAAACCCTAATTCATGGGGGCCTGTTGGTGCCTATGCCAGCGCACATAGGGCAAGAGGATGGGTCGCCAGTCCATCGCAGGGCCACACAGAGACGAACAACCATTCAAACACATTCACTCCTATGGACAATTTAGAATCACCAATCAACCTAATCTACATGTTTTTGGACTGTAGGAGGAAACCGGAGTACCTGCGGGAAACCCACGCAAGCACGGGGAGAACATGCAAACTCCACACAGAAAGATCCCAGACCTGGGTGTCGAACCCAGGACCTTCTTGTTGTGAGGCAACCTTGCTAACCACTACGCCACCGCGCCACCCTTAAGATTGGAAATCCTTTCGTAAATTTATTATGTAATTAACTGTCAGTGTTAACCGTTTTCAGAAAGCAATAATTTATTGCTCTGTTGTTGATTGTAAGACTAAACTCATTGTGCATTTGCTATGGAAACATCACAACAAGGTGTAAATGTGAGAAAGCAACTGTTTCTAAATGAAGCTAATACCCAAACTGAAAACTAAGCGGATGTGGTATATTAGGATACATCTGTTTGCTTACAATCTAATAACACAAAAAAACCTTTAAAAAAAGAGTGAATTATGCCTTACGTCAGGGGTGGGCAATCTCGGCCCTGGAGGGCCTGCAGAGTTTAGTTCCAACTTGACTCGGCAGGTTTACCTACACTTAGCCAGAGCCTGATTAGTTGGTTCAGGTGTGTATATTTAGGGTTGGAGATAAACTCTGCAGGACACCGGCCCTCCAGGACCGAGATTGCCGACCCCTGCCTTACGTCTTTGAATGGTGAAACAAATGAGGTGTCCAAACACCTCCCAACACATCTTCTAGACATATTAAAATTTTTCATTTACAGCATTTGGTAGTCCTCCTTATTCAGTCAATTATAAGGATTATATTTATCCAACTGAGTAAATGGGATTTAAGGGTTTTGTTCATGGACCCATTAGTGGTAACTTGGTGGTTCTAGGAATCAAACCACCGATGATCTAATTAGCATCCTTAACCACTGTTCTACCATTTTCATAAATGTATAAACTTACAAATGTGGTGCAATTCATTCTACATTTGCCCCAGTTTTTTAGATGGTTGACAGTTGTAGTCTGTGACCTGGTGAATCAGCATTGATATATTCATTGATGGAGTCTTTAAAATCACTCTTACCCTGGATAAGGGCATCTGCCAACTGCTAGAAATGTCAATGAAAAATAAAATTGTTCTTTTTTTCTTTATTGAGGAAATGTTATCCTCGTTATTTTCTTACTCTGAGTACTCCGGTTTCCTCCCACACTACAAAAAACGTTGTATTTTTGTACGTTATGTACGTTAAGGTGAACGAGTGTAAAATATGAAGTGTGTAATCACTATGAATATAGCCTCGGCATGTCGTGAATTCGTCTTGTGGGTCTACACGCTGTACCGCATTTGGGGATTGTTGGATTTGCAAAAAAAAAAAAGTTTGCTGTAACATTTAATAAATCACAAATGAGTCAATGAATCCCACAGAAACCTACACATATGAAGAAGAATGCATCACACGCTTTTAACTTGTCAGCCTTCATCTTTTTTTTTTCAGCCAACTCCCTCAAGTTAGTGATGGTATAGAAACCCACTCGTCTGAATACTTACAGAATAACACTGCTTGCTGTCTCTCTGTCCAGCAATGTGTGTGAAAGCACTGATGGAGGGGGGGGGGCACACGATTGTACAGGGTTTCTGATTAGAGGATAAGCAGACTAATCTGTGGCGGTTTCTGGCATTGGCGATATAGGCGGCTCCCTTGGGTGTCTTGACAGTGTGTTGCTCGCTTTCCTCCCACTGCAGCTACTGTCTGCTCAGCTGCTAAGCAGCATGGTATAAAGGACGGGAGGAAGGTTGGTAAAAAGCACTGCTCTTACACCCACTGTTATTAACAACTAAAATGTAACCCATTACATGTCCATTATTTGAAAAGATGTTTTCTTAAATCAATCCAGGCACATTTTTTTTTTTTTTTTATCTGAGAAATTTACAAGCAAAAGTAAAAAAATTTAATAGTGTATAAAATATACATGCTAAATTTAAATTTGTTATTACAATTTACAGGTATTTTATTGGTTGGGTGGTGCGGTGGCGTAGTTGTTAGCATGGTCGCCTCACAACAAGATGGTCCCGGATTTGATTCCCGGGTCATGGGTTATTTCTGTGTGGAGTTTGCATGTTCTCCACGCGCTCTGGGTACTAAAGTTTCCTCCCACAGTCATGTACATTAGGCAGTTTGGTGAGTCTAAATTGGCCGAAAAACCTAGCCATTAGGGTTTGCACAAGCCAGCGCATCCAGTATTTTATTGGGCGGCAGGGTGGCGTAGTGGTTAGCACGGTTGCCTCACAGCAAGAATGTCCCAATTTTGATTCTTGATTCAAAGTGTCTTTCTGTGCAGAGTGTAAATGTTCTTTCCCGCTCTTGCATGCCTTTTTTTCGGCTCCTGCGGTTTCCTCCCACAGTCCAAAGACATGTACATTAGGTTGATTGGTGATTAGAACTTGCCCATAGGAGAGTGTGTGTGTGTGTGTGGTTGTTTGTCTATGTGTGGCCATGTGACTTGTGACATACCCAGGATGTAATCCTAGATTTCACCCCATGAGCACCGGGATAGGCTACACAGCCCCAACCGCCCCCACCCATAATCCAGAATTAGGGAATAAGTGTGTAAGAACATGAACTGTAACTTGCAACCTTTAACCATTTATTTTATTTAAAAAAATAGAAAAGGAATCATTACAGTTTATCATCACTAAAGATGGCTGAGTATTTCACTGAACAAACAATGTTTTACACCTGCTCCTTTTTCAGGACTATAAACATCACTTCTCAGAACATGCCATTTGCCTGTGTGTTCTAACTATAGCCTGGCTCCTGACTGTAGTTCACACTATTTAAAGTCACTGCACTATTAATTACACAGATCTGTTCATAATTACCCCCTGTACCTAAATATACACATTATTAACATTTCCGTTCATATAACTTTACCATCCAGCATGTTATTTTGTGTCTATCTGTCTGTCTGCCTCTCTGATTACATGTTTTTGTGCCAATTGTTTCCCTTTGCTTATTGCCCAATCTGATGCTTAATCACCTCTAGACTTTAGTTTCAGATTTTTTAGTTGTACAGACCATACAGACCATGTGCTAACCACCAGATCATGGACATCTGTAAAAAAATCTCAAAATGCCTCAAAGCTATGATAGAAGCCGCTGGCTTTAAAAACCAGGAGTCAAGCTTGCTCTAAATCAGGGGTCGGGAACCTTTTTCTACTCAGAGAGCCATGAAAGCAAAATATTTGGAAATGTATTTCAGTGAGAGCCATATAATATATTTTTAGACTGATTGAAAATGGGGCGTTTACCTGTTTACCCAGCAACGGCCAACGGAAGCTATTATCATCCAATTAAAATAATGGACAATTGCTCCTGCAGCCAACTGCAGCCCTGAACAGGACATGAGCAGTGGAAAATCCATGGATGGATTAAAACAAGTGATAATATTTAATGTTTTATCAGAAAAACCAGATGCAATCATTAAAAGAGCCACACCTGGCTCGCGAGCCATAGGTCCCCGACCCCTGCTCTAAACTGTCCTGTGAAGTGGAAAGTCCAGTCCAGGTCCATTTCCTAAACAACCTTCAGTAACCTTCAGCTGACCTTTTGTTTTTAAATATAACAACCATGATGCAACACCTTTGACTTCAGTTCCCATTATAGAAGGAATAAAACTTTTGGGAACCAGGTGGCCAAAGACCTCCAACCATTAATACCTATCTATCTACAAACTAAAACCTTAGACCAGCGCTAGACTGAATCTAATTCATTGTCAGGTTGCACAGGCAGTTTAGGAATACAGAAAACACTCTCTGACTATAGAAATATGGATGTGAGATCCTTCACAAGTTAGATAAATATATTCCATGAGGAGATTCTGCTGTCATACTTCAACTGTGCCACCAAGAAGAACCTAATTTGTTAAGCAATTATAGGTGTTTTTGACGAGAGGTCAGTAAATGTGAAATGAGGAACTTTTTCCATGCAGGATATAAGAGAAGTGTGAATGTCAGTAATTACAGCAAATATTCCAATATCTCTTCCAGAAATGAATAAGAAATTAATTAGCATACAAGACAGATTTAACCATAAGAAACACACCAGTCTGCTATGTTTCTGAGGAAGAACTGTTGAGACGCCAATCGTGTGTGTCTATGTAGAAGCTTTTTTTGTATATTGCTGGAATCCGTTTGGCTTGCCCCAAGCAGGAATAATCAATTTTTTGATGACCTCTAGCTGCATGCTGCCGTGATGACTCAGTTGTGCAGCAGATGCGTGCTAAGAGCCAATATGTCAATGTGGATTCATTCCAACTCGACAGCAGTGAAAAATGACAATGCTTGTCCCTGACATCATTTATGAGGCCATTAAATACCCATTTCTCTGCGATAATAGCATGCAATGTTTCAGAGGACAGTGGCCTCTTCAGCGTCAGATCATGTTCCTTATTACATACAACTTTCTTCATAGACTTTCTGTACAGGCAGATGTTAGCCTGGAAAAAAAATAAATGAAATAATTGAGAAAGCAGACAAACACAAAAGTATAAGTATATTTATTCGTTCATCTTCGAAGATATGCAGGTAGTTGGGGTGAAAGAGGCAGATGTAGCAGACAGGGTAGGGTGGAGAAGAATGATCCGCTGTGGCGACCCCTAACGGGAGCAGCCGAAAGGAGAAGAAGAAGATTCGTTCATCTTCGAACCTGGGCTCACGGAGGAACCTTCTTGCTGTGAGCAGACTGTGCTAACCACAATAACCTATACAGTATTCATGCATTCATCTTCTATCCCGCTTATTATCTAGCTTAACACAGAGGTCTGCTGGAGCCTATTCCAGCACACATAGGGCAAGATGCAGGGATACACACCAGGTCACCAGTCCATCCCAGGGCCACATATAGATGAACAATCACACACACTCGTTCCTATGGGCAATTTAGAATCACCAGTCAACCTAATGTACATGTTCTTGGACTGTGAAATTGGAGTACCTGGAGAATATCCACACAAGCACAAGGAGAACATGCAAACTCCCTGGAATCAGACCCGGAACCTTGTTGTGAGGCAACCGCAGAATGTTATGGTAGAGAATTATGTTTACACTGAATTATTAAAGTGGTCTGATCTCCAATGTTTTTACAGTGAATGATTATCTGGGCAAATATTTAATTGTTGTGTGGACTGTAGACAGTAGAAGGAATTTTCAGAATCATCTCAATTCAAATGGTAGTCAGGGTCAATTGCTTGCTGAGATTATGGTTTATAATGTCCTAACGTCCTTCCTGCTGGTTTTTATATCGCTTTCGAAAAGGCTGGAGGTCATCGCTGATATTTTTTTAGTCCAGACAGATATTTAATATTTAGCATAACAAACCGGGTGTCACAGAGACATTGGCGATTCTGTTAGATTTCAACTTTGATCCTTCACACTGCTCAATCCCATGACAATTTCAGCATTTGTTATCAATATTGCAATACCTGACAGCAGGCAGTGAAAATCGTGTCTAATATCGTGCAATATGAAGTCAGCATCCGTTTTACTTCTATATTAGCTTCCACATTTCTAAAAAGCCTTTTTACTGTTCTTAAATCCTGGTTTTGCGGATTTCCTCAGTTCTGATGTTGGGTGGTGATGGTATTGGTATTGGTGGTGGTGGTGGTGGTTTATAGGGATGAGTCGTTCCAGTTTATCCCAAAGGTGTTGAGGTCACTTTGCAGAAACTTGAGTTCCTCTACTTTATTCCATCTTGTAACCTAATATAAACTTTCTAATTAAATGTTATATTTGAGGGTGGCATAGTGGTTAGTATGGTCTCCTGAAAGCAAGAAAGACCCATGCTCGATTCCTGTGTAAGTGGTTTTTTGAGTACTTCGGTTTCCTCCTACAGTCCTATTAGGTTGTTTGGTGACATTTTACATTTACAGTATTTGGCAGACGCTGTTGTCCAGAGCGTCTTACAAAAGTGTTTTGAGTCTCTACTTACATTCATCAATAATGGTACCTTGAAATACAAGTAAGTGTGCAAACCTGAAAAATTCTTAAATTGGAAATGAGAGGTTTTTTTTTTTAATGTTAGCAGTGCTGGAAGAAATGAGTTTTCAGTCGTTTTTTAAAGACAGTCAGTGTTTCAGCTGTTCTTACATTGATGGGGAGTTCGTTCCACCATCTTGGTGCTAGAACAGAGTACAGTCTAGATGTAGATTTACCTCGCATCTTCAGAGATTTGGAGGGACCAGTCGAGCAGTGCTTGTGGGTCTGAGGGACCGTGGTGCAGTGCGAGAAGTGATAAGTGCTGTGAGAGAAGATGGCACTACACCATTTTTGGCTTTGTAGGCCAGCATCAGTGTCTTAAGTCTGATACGTGCAGCTACAGGAAGCCAGTGGAGGGAGCGCAGCAATGGGGTGGTGTGTGAAAACTTTGGGCGGTTGAAAACTTTAAATTGCGTGATTGTGTGTCCCTGCAGTGGACTGATAACCTGTCCAGGGTGTACCCCTGTCTTTAGCCCTATGTGTGCTGTGATAGGTACCAACCCTGTGACCCCGAATTAACATTGGCATCACTGTTATAAAGTAACAATGTAACAAAAATCAAATACGTTCATGACTGAATATCTGACACAGAATATCAAAATACGTTTTCTGAAATAAATTAAGATGACAGTGAAAAGTCTTTGATGGAAGTCAGGACAACTACTGATTTGGCCATGCATTTGCACTAACAGAGGGTCTTGAGTTTGGATCAAGTTGGTTGGAAAGGATCATCTGTGCTGGCAGATTTCAAATGTCATACCCCCTGTTGCACTGTTTCATCCTTGTCAGCACAGGTGTGGATATTCCTGCACCAGAAAATAGCAACCTTAGCATGAACGGGTGAATTCTGGCGTATGTCCAACTTAATTAGCAACACGGTATTAAATAAATAAACTCTATCCACAAAAACAGTTTACTTCTTTATTTAAAATCATAGAAAACAGATCTTGTTATAAAGCTAGATCTAGTGTAATACATTAATCTTCTCACCCGCTTATTCCCTAATTCAGGGTCACAGGGGGTCTGCCTGTCCCAGTGCACATAGGTCAAAAGGCAGGGGTAGACAAACAACCACGCATTTACTCCTATGGGCAATTGAGAATCACCAATTAACATAATGTATATGTTTTTGGACAGTGGAAACCTGGAAAGTGGTAGCCTAATGGTTAAGGTGTTGGACTAATACCAGAAAGACAGGGGTTCGATTCCCACCTACACCAAGCAACCACTGTGGGCCCTTGAGCAAGGCCCTTAAACCACAGTTGCTCAATTGTAAAAAAAGAGAGCAAATGTAAGTCACTCTGGATAAGATCGTCTGCCAAATGCCAAGCTGTAAGTGTAAACTGAAACAAACCGGAGTGCATAGAGAAAATCACTAGGCCACCACGCCGCTCAAGCGGAATATATTAATAACTCTATTTAAATATATTCATTTTATTAGTGTTTCATAAGAGTTCATTATGTTTATTACTTATTAGAAAAATGACCTTCATGAAAAATCTTAGCAAACATTTTACCCCATTGTAAATACTGTATAACAGATGCCGCCATCGAACACTTCATTTACAATCGGAATGATTTCTCCATGCAAAGCCACCGATTTACTGCATCAATGAAAATTACTCCTGAATGTACTTCTGGTGTGAAATTTATATAGAACATTTTAAGTAGGTTGTCGCTTTACCGGTTTATTATGTTTATTATTTTTTGTTCTATTCGAGGTGTGTGTGTGTGTGTGTGTGTGTGTGTGTGTGTGTGTGTGTGTGTGTGTGTGTGAACAACTGTTTATTTATAGATATTAAGGAAGATGGGTTTATGCTAATCCTTGAGATATGCTAGCTTTAGTCACGATTATGTTATAAACTACATATTTAATAGTAATCTGTTTTGGTGCATTATCATTTGCATGCATCCATTGTACTTGCCCTTACTTACTTTTTAAATGTCAGGCTAAAACTGCTTCGATTGCTCAGGATTCACTTTCCGATGACATGGATAAAAGTGGGGTAACATTTCTGTGAAAATGCTGTGAAAACAAACACGGTATTCACCAGCTGAAATCTTATCGATTATACTGAAGCTCTTGCCTTGACCCCAAACCATCTTTTAAAACGGCATGTCTTCATTTTTACCAAATGCATTTTTAGAACTGACTTCTTAGTTTATAATGCTGTGAGGTTGTGTGTATGTTGTTTTTGTAGAGACTTTGACATCACACTGTCACACCCTTAAAGACTTGAAGCAGTTGCGGGAAGTCGAAGCTCAGCGGTTGAAGTGTTGAACCGCTAATTGGAAGATAGTGGGAGCATCTCCCGTCCACACCAGGCTGCAACTTCTAAACTCCCAAGCATGGCCCCTAACTGTCAGCTGCTCAGTCTGATAATAATTAAGTGTTAATTTATAACAGAGGGCGTCTGCTAAGCTTCAAAAATGTAAATATATAGAAATATAAATGGTGTTGATTGCTTTATATGTCAATGAGAAATCATATCATAAGAAAGATGATCAGAATTAGTTGCCCCTCATGGCTGTGCTATCAGTCCACCATGGTTTATGTTGTTAATGCAAAACTATTAAGAGTTCATTCATTCATTCATTCATTCATTCATTCATTCATTCATTCATTCATTCATTCATCTTCTTGCCCGCTTATTCCCAAATCCGGGGTTACAGGGGTCTGCTGCGCCTATCCCATAACACATAGAGTCAGGAGTACACCCTGGACGGGTCGCTAGTCCATATCAGGGCAACACATAGACAAACAACCATTCACACACACATTCACTCCTATGGAGAATTTACAATCACCAGTCCACCTAATGTGCATGTTTTTGGACTGTGGGAACATGCAAACTCCGCACAAAAAGATCCCGGCCCGGGATTCAAACCCGGGACCTTCTTGTTGTAAGGCGACTGTGCTATCCACTACGCCACCGCGCCGCCCATTAAGAGTTCACTGATGTGCTAAAACTAATGAATGGCAACATTGAGTCAGCATACAGAGAGATGGTGGAATTGATTGCAGACAAATAACAATCTGTCCTTATTGCTGTCAAAAGAAAACAAAATAATTATCATTAGCAGGCAGCAGCGCGGTGGCGTAGTGGAGAGCATGGTCGCCTCACAACAAGAAGATCCTGGGTTCGATTCCTGGACCAGGAATCTTTCTGTGCAGAGTTTGCATGTTCTCCCCACGCTTGTGTAGGTTTTCTCCGACCCCAAAATAGGGAATAAGTGGGTAATAAGATGAATGAATGAATGAATGAATGAATCATCAGCAGAGCTACCATGGAAATGAGCTTTAGTCTTATCCAGATTCTCAACCCCTTCTACCTGCCTTACCAGGAAGTCCTGCAACTTAACTGGGGAAAATTAGTTACAGCAAAAACAAAAATAACCTTAAAGTACCTATATTGTTCCTTTTTTTCCTTTGTGTATGCTTGCTGATAATATAAGGTTATTAAAAGTTCTGCATGCTGCCCCTCTGGGGAAAACCTTTAATGGTTGTAAGTGAAAAGCCAGCAACAGATGATTTAATGTCTATAATACATTTAACAATAAAAGGTTATAAAATGGCAGCTGTGAAGAAAGACAGGCTAATGTACACGTAGGTCCTTGCGATGACATTGGCTATAGAATTCATTTAGGTATTTAAAAAGGAACCTAATGTCATCTGAGTGACATCAGGATTAGAAATAGTATATTAAAAGGTCGTCAGTGTGTAATAACAGTATTAATGTTGTTTAAATTATGTTTAAAAGAAAGGGTTGGTTCAATAGAGTTAAGGGATTAGTTTGAAATAATTCTATAGAATCCAGATTAGATTATCCGACGAAAAGATGAGAGCCAAATTTTGAATCAAATTAGAAATCCTTCTATGAGCCAAGTATGCACACACATGTGCTTAATTTCTGGGTATAAACAGAACAGACATAAATGAAAAGATGACATAAGATAATAACAATATGATCTGCTCAAGACCATATGACCAAGATTGTTGTAGCGCAATCATTAATGGGTTAGACTGCCGAACGTATGATCCGGATTCAATTCCCAGCATCACCAAGATGCTAATGCTAGGCCCCTTAGCAAGGTCTTTACCACCCACTTGTTCAGTTGTATAAATAGAGATAAATGTGGACAATAGAAGTAAATATAAGCCATAAAAAGTGTAAAAGGTATATTTATTACTAGGTTTATGGTGTTTATATGAGAACTTCCAGAACAGAATACTGTGATTGACAAGTAGAAAAGCTCCAGGTTGAATGAATCAGGCAGGTGTTCTGTGTGTAAAAAGCTTTAAGCAGTAGGAATGTAATTTTGCGGTTTGGAAGCTGGGTGATATTATATGGTAATACACACAAAGTGAATACACCTAATTGGGTTTTGGTATATGTCGCTATTTTGAGGATGAAACCCTGTAATTAAGAGAGAAAATTAAAACAAGTGTTTAACCCCCCCACAAAGCAGGTGTGTCATTGCCTGCATAAATAAATATAAAAAAAAGCTATTTGCCTTTGAATGCTTAAAGCATCAATCCATCAATTTGGTATGAGCCCACAAATCAAAACTCCATCTCTGTTGACAGGTGATGGTTTTAAAGCCCGGCACCAGTGTGGCATGGAAAGAGAAATAAGGAAAGAAAGTAATTGGTAAAAAGTGAAATTTGTTGGTTATGTTCTCAGTCAGTTCTTTCCCTCCTGTGGAGCGAGACCTTTGGTGAATATTGAATGATGCTAATGTCAGACTGCCTCCAAAAGTCATTCTCATTTTCTATCGACCAAAGCAAGAAAAACAATTCTGCTAAAGCAGCAGAGCAGGCAGTAATGAAGCAGCGATGACAAATTAGAAGCGAAATTAAAGAAAGTAGATTACATAAAGAATGGGTGTGGAAGCATGAAATGCAGATGGAAAGATGGCCCAGTTGTGCAGTGGGGAGAGGCATTCAGTGCTGATGCGAAGGATTCCTGCGGTGGAGCTTTGTCTCATACTTTACAAACATATGCTCATCATATTATATAACACAAGCTTGGATATTATACTGTTTATTTAATAAAATGCTAGTTCGCTGTTGTGTTTTAGCATATACCGATCTCATCACAAAATTTTAGCCATTGGATTTTTACATTGCTGAAACGTGTTTGTGTGTGTGTGTGTGTGTGTGTGTGTGTGTGTGTGTGTGTGTGTGATAGTATCACATTTCCAAGTCTAAGTTTTTTTTTCAAAGGTTATTATTATATTATACTTTTATTTTTATTGAAAATATTTAAAATATTCTTAGCTGGCAAAACAGAACAGCCAATGTTTCTTGTGGGAATCACAGGATAAACTGATGACAGAAGGAGAAAGAGTCCACATAATATTCATTCATTTATTTATTCATCTTTTAATCGGCTTATTTCCTAATTCGGGGTCATGGAGGTCTGCTCTGCACATAGGGTGAAAGGCGGGGTTACACCCTGGACAGGTTATCAGTCTATTGCATGGCCATGCATAGATGAACAAACTACAAACACACACGCAGCCCTATGGACAATTTAGAATCACTAATCAAACCAATTTACATGTTTATGGGTTGTGGAAGGAACCAAAAGAAAACTCATGCAAGTGCAGAGAGCACATGCAAACTCCACCCGGGAGTCAAACCCGGGATCTTCTTTCTGTGAGGCGACTGGGCATCCAACCATTCATCCATCTATCTGCAGACCATCCGAAAAATAGATCCGCAAGAAGGGCCCGGTGCATGTCCAGTAGAGGCATGTGACCCGCTTCCCTTTGCCAGCCCCACTCAAGGTAGATAGATAGATAGATAGACAGACAGACAGACAGACAGACAGACAGACAGACAGACAGATAGATAGATAGATAGAT
>JAOTRA010000039.1:3467849-3480825 GCA_026260255.1 Pseudolaguvia tuberculata | reverse complement strand
ACAGACAGATAGATAGATAGATAGATAGATAGATAGATAGATAGATAGATAGATAGATAGATAGATAGATAGACAGATTGCATATTCTCCCTGCGCTTACACAGGTTTCCTACGGGTAGTCCGGTTTCCTCCCACAGTCCAAAAACATATAGATCAGGTGGATTGATGGTTCTAAATTATCCATAGGAGTGATTGTGTGTGTGAATGGTTGTTTGTCTATGTGTTGCCCTGTGATGGACTGGCAATCCGTCCAGGGTGTACCCCTGCCTCTCGCCCTATGTGAGCTGGGATAGGCACCAGCAGACCCCTGTGACCCCGTATTAGGAAATAAGCGGGTAAGAATATGAATGAATGAATGAATGAATGAATGAATGAATGAATGGATGAATATTATATAGAGAAAATGTACAAAGTGAAGCAGGACTGCGGGATGGTGTAGTGTAATGAGACATATGTTTCCTAGTGTTGTAATGTGCAGTTTAGAAGATTTATGGTTGTGGGGAAAAATCCTTAAAAAGACTTGAATCTGCTGGTTCTGATGCAGATGGATCTGCATCTTAGATGGCTGGAGGTTGAATAGTTTGTGACTAGGGTGGTTTAGAGGAATTTTGTGTGCCCTGCACAGACATCTAATGTGATAAAGAAACTCAATGGCAGGTATTTGAGTGCCTATGATGCAATCGGCGGTTTTCACAAATCTTTGCAGGGATTACACTCTGTGGAGCCGCTGTACCACACTGTGATAGAACTTGTCGAGATGCCCTCAATAATGTAGCGGTAAAAGTTGGTTGAGATCTTGAGTATAGAACACACTTAAAAAAAAAATTCTTCTCATAAAGTAAAGATGATTGCGCCTTCCTTACCAGAGTTGAGATGTTCAGATGCCAGGGTAGATCTTTAGAGATGTAAACACCCAGGAATTTAATGCTTGATACATGGTTTACTTAAGACCCGTTGATAGAGACAGGGGAGTCTCTGCTGCTGTTAGATTTCTGGAATTCAACAATGAGCTTGTTGGTTTTTGTAGCAATGAGGGCGAAGCTGATACACTATGTCTCTGGATCTCCTACTTGTAGGCCAATTTGTTGTTGTTACTGATTTTTTGTATAATCATGTTATAAGGATCTCAGGGGCTTTGTACACATAAACATACTAAAACAGAGTTTGATCCAGTTTCAGTAAAGGAATAATGTAATGATACATACTGTGCAAACAGAGATGAGCTTCTGACTGTTTTTGCCAAGGTGTTTCACTGGAGAGCATTTAATGAATACTGATGAAGCAAGAGAATTGTTGGACTCATCAACGTCACACACTCCAGCTGTTTTTGGAGTCAGCTAATTTCCATGTTTCAGGCATTTATGTTTCTCACCATGCAGGACCATCAACTTCAGTTACTAGTGTAGCTACTTGTAAGCATTGTATAGTATCATTTTCAGCAATAAACGTATTACAGAAGGAAACTTATACTAATGAATCTGGATTCGCTCACCTTCAGAAATCCGTTGGATGGAAACATGAAAGTGTGCTACTGAAATGTCCACAAACTTTTGCCTCTATAGTGTATGTAACAATAGAATTGTAGATTATCTGCAGCAATACAGATCTGGAGTATTCATTTATCATTTAAAGACAGACATGGGTAAATAGTAGCAGACAACACAATGAACTTATCTTTCATGCGGATAGAGAGAAGGTCAGAATCAGAGTGAAGGTCAGGTGATTTAATAGCTGCTACAGTATTGTGAGTGAACGTCAGGGGTGGCATTTAAAAAGGAAATTGCACACGAATTACTACAGTTTCTACATTCTGAGTAAAGCTACAGGGCTTTGTTTGCTCAGGTCGGGTGGGGGAGTGAAATTTCTTCAACAGTGTTATGTGAGGGCTCTCTAATTATATGAAAAAAAAAAATCATCCACGCTTGGCCAAGCCACACATCTGCTTACAACCCCTGTCCGCCTGTCTAATGCGCCAATGCTGTTTTTTTTTTTTTTATCCTGAAGTAGCACTCAGCTAAAGCAATTTCCTGAACATGCTGTAGAGCTGACGGACTGCTTTACTGGGATTAATCCAACCTTAAGCTTTACGTGGAGTACCTTATAGCCAAGATATTTTTTTTATGTCACAGCAGCAGAACGATGACTTTGAATTGCAAATAAACGATTACAGAAGGAGAGTAAAATTTAATAGACAATGACACCTACAAAGCTTTGCTATGTTCATTAATTTTAAATAAAAACAAATAATGTCATTGCGGCCTGGACAGTGCATACTGTGCAGTGCATACAGGCAAGGCATGATGGGACTGTTCTTTAGGTAGCCCGACGATAGGCTGGGCGGTGGCCTCCTCTGATGAGACGGGGCCAGCTGGAGCCTCCTCTGATGAGGCGGAAATGGTTGAGGCCTACTTTATAGAGTCTGGGATGGCTGGGGCCTCCTCTGATGAGACGGGGACTGCTGGAACCTACTTTGATGAGATGAGGATGGCTGATGCCTCCTCTGACGAGATGGGCACAGCTGGGGCCTCCTCTGCTGAGACAAGGACAGCTTCCTCAACAAAGGAAAGTGAAGCCGCCACTGCTATTTAAAGGCTGAGAAATCATCAAAAGCGTGGCAGCAAAAACGAAACCCCTAGCGCGAACTGGAAGGGGAGTAGTGATGGTAACAGAGAGGGGGCGTGACAATAATCAAGTTTGTAAACATCTTACTACCACTGACAGACTATACCCATGATTAGAGTTATGTTTATAGTAGTGTTTATTCTATAAATAAGAATGAAACTATGGCCCTGTACCAGTACCTGCTCTTGCACGCTCATTTGTGTGTTCCAGATGATGTGCAATGCATAAGGGGATGCCAATTTATTATTGAACTTCTGCGCCCTGTTTTTATTATGTCGAGGATTTTGCAATGATGTTTGCCACAGATGGGTGACGTACTTCCAAAAATTGCACACCATGTGGAAGATCTTAGGACACATTGTGGGTATTGGGACAGAAATTTGTTCTACTACAAATCTGATTCCCATTAAGTTGGGACACAGTACAAATTGTAAATAAAAATAAAATGCAATGAAGTGGAAGTTTCAAAGTTCAATATTTCATTCAAAATAAAACATTGTTAACAGATTAAATGTTGAAAGTGAGACATTTTGACATGTTATGCCAATTATTGGCTCAATTTGGATTTCGTGAGAGTGACACATTCTGAAAAAGTTGGGACTGGTAGAAATAAGGGGCCGGAAAAGTTAAATGTACATTCAGCAGACAACAAATGTACAATCTGCTGAAGGACCAATTTGCAACTTATTAGGTCAATTGGCAACATGATTGAATAAGAGATTCTCAGAGTGACAGTGTTTCTCAGAAGTCAAGAGGATCACCAATTACCCCAATGCTGTGGCAAAAATATTAGAAAGACGCTTCTCCGAGAAAAATTGTCATTCAAGTCATCTACAGTGCATCCAAAGATTCAGAGACTCTTCTGCATCACATATAGAAATGCTACTGTAATGGAAATCACAACATGGGCTCAGGAATACTTCCAGAAAACATTGTCGGTGAACACAATCCACTGTGCCATTCGCTGTTGCCAACTAAAACTCTATAGGTCAAAAAAAGACATATCCAAACATGATCCAGAAGCGCAGACGTTGTCTCTGGGCCGCGGCTCATTTAAAATGGACTGTGGAAAGTGGAAAACTGATCTGTGGTCAGACAAATCAAAATTTGAAGTTCTTTTTGAGAAACTATGTAATCCGGTCTAAAGAGGACAAAGCGTTGTTATCAGCGCTCAGTTCAGAATACTGCATTTCTGATGGTATGGGGTTGCATGAATGTGTGTGGTATCGACATAAACAATGCTGAAAGGTTCTAGAACAACATATGCTCCCATCCAGACGTCCTCTCTTTCAGGGAAGACCTTGCATTTTCCAAACTTGACAATGCAGACAACATACTGCATCAATTACAACATCATGGCTGCGTAGGAGCAGGATTCGGGTACTGAAATGGCCAGCCTGCAGTTCAGATCACCCATAGAAGAAGATGTGACCTAAGACAGTTGAACCACTGAAAGCCTGTATTAGAGATGAATGGGACAACATTCCTATTCCTAAACTTGTGCAATTCTAGGCATTTGCAGACTTTATAAAAAGAAAAGGAAATTCCACACAGTGGTAAACATGACAAACAAACGTTTTTGAATGTTGATGCCATGAAATTTAAAATCAACTTGTTTTTCCCTAAAAACTTTTGATGTTATCTATGTTGTATTCTGAATAAAATATTGAAATTTTAAACTTCTACATCATGTTTTTATTCACAATTTGTACAATGTCCCAAGGTTTTTTGGAACCGGTTTGTATATTGTATGTAGACAGTATTTTTTACATTAGGCATTATGCATGGGTTGTCTGAGTAAATTAATATTAAATGCAAAAATGTCCAGCTTAGAGCATGTTTCCTTTTAATTTAAATATTCTTTAAGGGTAATGAAATAAAAGTCCAAATCATTGTTGACACTGTGCTAAAAAGGCAACATTTATTAATAGTCTTCCTTTGGTACTGGATCTAAAAATATATTACCCTTTTGTTTAATTCCGTTAGCAACTTGTCATCAACATGTAAACCTGTGAGGAAGCAAACACAATAGGAATCCTATGCTAAACTGAGCAGCAGCAACACATAGGACTTTAACTGTTCCAGAATTCTATGTAGAAATATGGAGACCAGACAAATTGTGTACAACAGCCAACTTGATTTTTTTAAATGTGCAAGTCTACAGGATGCTGAGACTGTTTTTGGAAAGGAACAAGTCTAAGACAAGCCATTAACAATTTTCACTGCATACATTAATCGCTATATTATCCTTCGGCTGCTCCCGTCATATCGGATCACTTTCCGCATATTTGATTTGGCGCATTTTTACGCTGGATGCCCTTCCCAACGCAACCCTCCCATTTATCCGGGCTTGGAGCCGGTTCTAAGGATGCACTGGCTTGTGCAACCCTAATGGCTGGGTACCTACTATTCCCTCCTCTGCACATGTATAAACCACTTCAGTCTGGCTTTCTGACATAAACCGTCACTCTGATGTGATTTGTAATTATTCGTAATCCTCCTTCCCAAGGAGGTCTGCGATCGTCTTTATTGGCTAAACATAATTCTTACTGTATTTGCATAGTCGTCAATTGTATTTGCAAGTAATGTGAAACATTTTCATAAGCATTGGCATAAACCCACTTTTTAAGAAACAAGTCCTGATCTACTAATCTATCATTGTCTTCTGAAAGTCAGGAATATGATCAAGGCAGAGATATACAAATCCTGTATTTTATTCAGGAAATCTTAAAAATAACAGCTTAGTCATCCATAAAAACGTCCCACGCTCTTAAATCTGGAGAAAGTTTTCTATTTTACTTTGGCAATTAAAATCCAAAAAATAAATAAATAAATAAATAAAAACAGCCCTAAACACAAAATTTCCAAAGATTTATTTGGAACATATATCAAAACCCAAGATGCCATCTGTCATGTTTTACTACCAGACAAACAAACAAAACCTAAGTATAATTCTTTTAACGTTGACTATACTAAAACTACTTTTCAACAATTTCCTTTTTATTTTCTAGTTCTGTGTTTAGGAGGAAAATGCATGAACGTTTACTGGGTTAATTGGTATGTTTATGAACTGCTTAAGTTAATGAACCGCTTTAGTGAAATGACTTTCACTTAAGTCACAACATTCAGTTTCATTATACAACTCAGCTATTGTGGCTTAAGGGCCTTGCTCAGGTACCCAGCAGTGGTAATTTGGTAGTGCTCGGAATTGCATAATTAGTAGTCCAACCTAGACATGAAATTGGGTGTTTGATATTGAAGAACTTCTTGAAAAGAGCCCTGAACTACAAACCTAATAAACACATCTAAAACTACATTGGTTATATAAAATATGTCACGTCCTCCTCTGAGATGAGCGTCTCCAGGTCGTTTACGAGTCATTTAGCACCGGGTTCGACACAAACTTGCGGTGCGTAATCGGAGATTCGCGAACGGCTCTGCTCGCCGGAGACCCCCGCGGGGGCTCCCCGGCTACGCCAGACCAACCGAAGATCCGCGGCGCTGCGGTATCGCTACGTTTAGGCGGGATTCTGACTTAGAGGCGTTCAGTCATAATCCCACAGATGGTAGCTTCGCACCAGTGGCTCCTCAGCCAAGCACACGCACCAAATGTCTGAACCTGCGGTTCCTCTCGTACTGAGCAGGATTACTATTGCAACAACACATCATCAGTAGGGTAAAACTAACCTGTCTCACGAGCGCGCTGCCGGTGTGCACAGCTGAGTCTCGTCAAGCGCTGATGCGAGTGTTTTATAAGCCGGCAATTTTCTTCTAGGGGCCGTGGGATCATTGCTCCCCCCACCCTCTCTGACAAAATAAGATAAATGTGAGTTATCTCCCACCATTATAATCATTTTCTCTCCCCCCCCCTCTTCTGTCGAGGTATACGTGCCACCAAAACATATATATTAATTTCTGTTCAACCCAAATGAGGATGGGTTTCTCTCAAGGTTTCTTCCTAATCCCACTCTAGGGAGTTTTTCCTTGTCACTGTCGCCTCGGCGACTCATCATTCATCTGTTTATCATTCATTCTGTAAAGCTGCGTTGAGGTAATAACTGTTGTAAAAAGCTCTATACAAATAAAATTGAATTGAATTGAATAGCCAACCACTTTATCTTACATGGTGGAGGGGTTTGAGTACCCAAAGGATTCTAGGAGCTATGTTGTTTGGGGCTACACGCATCCAGTAGGGTCTCTCAAGGCAGACTGGTTCCAGGGGACAGGAAAGACTAAGAGTGGTTAAATTGTACTTTATTGAAAGGCCTCTCCCGGGCTCACCACCTGCAGCAGGGACTTGTGCATCGTTGATTCTGATCCTCGGACATGGAATCTTCTGGTTACTTTGTTGACAATAAATATTAAAAATGTTAGTTATAAAATTGTCAGCAGTAGTGAAGAAACTTTTACTATATCAAATACATCTTTCTAATGGTTTCTGTTTCAATTGATTTTCCCAAAAGTTTTTGTTGCCTATTTCTAAATAAATCATTTGAAACTATGATCAAATCGTTGTGAAATACAATATTAGAAATCCTTTAAAAATTCAGCTTTATCAAACCCACTTCTTTTACAACAGTCCCCAGTGTTTGAATAATACAACACACACGCACAATGGCTTTTTAAAGAAAGCATGTTGTATTGCACATGAAATAAAGGCGTAGGAGAAATGTTAGTGGAGAAGTGTGGGTGAGTCCAAAATTAAACTTGGAACAGTCAGTGCGCCAGTGTATTGTGTCTCTATTTCTGTCTCTTTGTGCTGCAAATAACAAATGCTTCTTGTCTTGTTGTCTTATTGGTACTTTATAAAACAATTCAAAACACAACCTGTACTTTACAGGCAATTAATGATATGCTGAAATAATGTAGAAAAAGTAGTTAATACTATACTATAAGTTGTTTCATTTAGAAAGATGGCCACATGCATTTTACAAGTTAGATCATGTATGATGATCGTGTGTACACATTCATTCATTCATTCATTCATTCATTCATTCATTCATTCATTCATTCATTCATTCATCTTCTTACCCGCTTATTCCCTAATTCAGGGTCACAACGGTCTGCTGGCGCCTATCCCAGCGCACATAGAGGCAGGGGAACAGATCGCCAGTCCATCTCAGGGCAACACATAGACAAACAACCATTCACACACATTCACCTCTTTGGAGGATTTTGGCCTAATATGCATGTTTTTGGACTGTGGGAGGAAACTTGAGTACCTGGAGGAAACCAACGCAAGTGCGGGGAGAACATGCAAACTTCGCACAGAAAGATCCCCGCACGGGAATCGAACCCGGGACCTTCTTGTTGTAAGGCGATTGTGCTATCCACTACGCCACCACGTGGCAATTTATAATCATCAATCAACCTAATGTAAACTGTGGGAGGAGACCAGAGCACCAGGAGAAAACTCATGCAAGCACGAGGGGAACATGTAACTCCGCACAGAAACACACCTTTTTGCTATGCGGCGCTCGCGCTAACCACTACACCACCGCGGCGTTCTGATACACACCGCGATTATGTTTTATAGGAGCACCGAAGAGCTAAAAGCCTCTTCCGCTCTTTCTCTTCCGCACTCTCTCTCTCTCTCTCTCTCTCTCTCTCTCTCTCTCTCTCTCTCTCTCTCTCTCTCTCTAAACAGATGCACAAATTATTTTGGCTCTAAGGGCTTTAAGCATGTATTTTCTTTACTACTTGCTTCACTACTGATTACTTTTCATGTCATAATGAGTCATAAAATATGTACTTGTGCTAATTCAATGTTAGTTTAATTAAAATAACTTCTTGACCCAAAGAAAGATAATCACAGTGCCGTAAATATCTACATGCACTTTAGGGCATGGGCCATCCGAACCAGAATGTTGAGCTGCAAAGCACAGAATATTCTTAATATGGGGCCACTTATTATGGGACCTCGGTTGCTATTCATCTCTGAATTTTATTGATATAAATGCTTATTTAGACTTATGATTACCTTTAATTCATTCCAGATTGAACTTAAACTTACTTTAACATGAGAATATTTTATAAAGCAGTACCAACACATTTCCATACAGTTGTTTTTTTTATTGTTTGCACCAACCCAAAGATTTTCAACACATGCCGCCACTGCATATAACACGCTCATTAATCCTATAATGTCATCAGTTGTATGATGTCATCAGTCATATGATGTTATCATCTGTATGTACCCCTGCCTTTCACCCTATGTGCACTGGGATATATTCTAGCAAACCCCTCTGACCCTGAATTAGTGAACTCAAAGATGAATTATTGTTTTATTGAATTGAAAGTTTTGATGAATTATGTTTATATTCAGGGGGCACGGTAGCGTAGGGATCCCGGGTTTGATTCCGGGTGATCTTTCTGTGCGGAGTATACATGTTCTCCTCATGCTTGTGTGGTTTTCCTTCGGGTACTCCGGTTTCTTCCCAGTGAATGTGTGTGTGTGTGTGTGGTTGTTTGTGTATTGCCCTGTGATGGACTGGAGACCAGTCCAGGGTGTACTCACGCCTCTTGCTCGATGTGAGCTGAGATAGGCACCAGCAGACGTCCATAACCCGAAATTAGGGAATAAGCAGGTAAGAAAATGAATGAATGAATGTTTGTATTCCATTAGCTGGTATTTGCTAAACATTCTCTAGTTGGCACAGGTTATTACAGATTATTAGCCAGAATCTATGACACGTATCTTCTGACAACTGTCCTAATGCTCAATAAAATCAATTCTCCAATTACACCTACCTCACAGGAATAAATATAATATATTTTGTTATATAGGGCTCATGTTGTAATCACCTAATCGGTATTTTGGTCAGTATATGTGACTGTTGTCATAGTTACTTTACAACATTACTGTAGAGAATTAGAAGCATTGTTTACAAGCGAGGGACATCTCAGCACAGTGTCTCAACCATGGAATAAAATGTCATTCTTCACCACAGAGGGATCAAATTCTCTAATTAGACTGGTCAGATGTTCTGGATTAATTGGATATTTTTAATATCAGCACAGCACAGACAATTCCGACTGGAACATGAATGATGTTAATATTATTGCAGTGATTCTTTATTCTGAGATGGATTAGCAAACCCGTCCAGGGTGTACTCCCGTCTCTTGCCCTATGTGTGCTGGGATAGGCTCAGCGGACACCCGTGACCCCGAATTCGGGAATAAGGGGGTAAGAAGCTGAATGAATGAAGGATTGATTCTTTATTGTTTCTATACTAACAGCTCATGCTTAGGTGCTCGTACAGTAGATATTCTCTTAATCTAGAATTTACATACATATTCTGACTTCCCTGTGAAAATAGAACATTTATATATATATATTTTATTTTTTTTATTTTTTATTTTTATTTTGGTATACTTTATTGATCCCATGAGGGAAATTCTTTTTTTCGCATATCCCATCTTAGTAAGTTGTGGGTCAGAGCGCAGAGTCAGCTATTGTACAGCGCCCCTGGAGCAGAAAGAGTTAAGGGCCTTGCTAAAGGACCCAACAGTGTCAGACTTGAGCCCCGGTATTTCTTGGCGGTGGTGGGGCTTGAACCCAGGTCTTCCTGGTCAACCGATCAACAACTTGGCACCTTTTAACCATTGCGCCCCGTTCTTACTATCAATAATTGTGGAAATTCTTTTTCAGTTTCACTGTATTATTTAAGTTGTAACATAAATATTATATATATATATTTATATATATCATAGCAATTTAGACTATTTTCATGTAACAACACTGTTTATCATCCTGTACTTATAGTGTTACAGTATTATTACACTTTTTATTTGGTAATTACAGAATTGTTCAAGGATGAGGGCTTTATTCAACGAACCGGCAGAGGCAGAATAGAATTTGCCATTTAGCAGTCTTAAATGTCCCTGAGCACAAAGACTCTGAGCTCCATAGTGTCAAGGTTTGGCAAGGTTTATGGGAAATAACTAGTGTCCTGCCCAGAGTTCTGACCTCGAACCAAATTCCCACAGTGTCGCAAGTGAAAAGTATTTCAGAAGTGTGGAGGTTATTCTAGTTATAAAAGTGAGACTAAATCAGGAACAGGACAATAAAAAAAAAAAAACACTTTGGATGGGACGGTCAGGTGGCCTAATATATTCGCCACTTGACTATAGTTTAATAACTGCTTTATAACAATCTTATAATGTACCACAGGATGAGGTGGACCTTCTTGGATATCCTTTGACATGGCTGTATTAACTGCTGTTTTCTTTTGGTGGAATTTATTGGTTTACAAAAGAGCAATTTACTTCTCTGGTGATCTTTCTCTATATGTTTCCGCATATATTTGTTTATTTAAAATATCACAGTTAGAAAAACATGGATTGTAATAAAATAGAAATTATTTGGAAGGTATTACTTCTTGTAATAATGTCCCAGCTTGTTTTGTCTATGGACCAACATCCCTGTTGAATGAATATGGCCTTGCTTGTGTTTTTTATCATTGTTATATGCTGTAATTAAATTATATTGCCTCCAAAGCCTTATTACCTCCCAGTCTTTTGTAAAACTATCTGAAGTGACTGAAGCCCCAGATATAAAGTAATCTATGTAATGTGCTGACCTGTTTATTCAGTTTATTTCTCTCTCTCTCCCTCTCTATCTCTCTCTCTTTTCTCCATCTAACAGTGCTCTCGCTGTACTAAAGTCTCTGAACTAGTGAAGACTAATATCAGATATCCAGGTGGCGTACACTGTTAGTTTCACTCTACAGCTTCTGTGCATTGCAGCTAATATACACAAGACAATAATTAGCCATTTATGCCAAGTTTTATGAATTGTTATGATTATAAACCATATAATGTATGATATCAAATTTCATCTAAGGATGTTTTCTAATTAACCGAGCGTTTAATGATTTTTTTTTACCAACCTTGTATTCCACTCTATACTAACGGTATCTTGCTTTTTTCACTTCAACTGCAACCCCCCTAAAGCCCCCCCCCCTCCCCAACCATTCCTGTCCCTGGTGCTCTGTTCGTATCCTGAATGGCAGCCGGTTCTTTACACAGCTCCATTAAGCTCTAAACTTCTACTTTAGCAGTGAACCAGATCGCCGGCTCTTGTCACCTCTCCTAACTAGAGAACTAAAAACTCAAAGTGAAATTTAAAAAAGTAAAAAGAAGTATTTTGTACTGACTCTTTCCAACTCATTTTTTGGATGCTGCATTTGAAGAACTTTTTAATAAAAACCCACTTTTCAGCTTTTATATTTCCTGCATTACTGGATAGATCTTATTACAAATAAATAATTTCTGATTATACTGATATGGAAATATAAAATTGGGAATATCTTTTCTCATTTTCTAATTATAAATATTCCTAAAAATGTGATGTACAAGTTCCTGATCCCAGGCTGTATTTACACAGGAAGGTCCCGGGTTCGATCCTTCTGCGCAGAGTTTGTATGGTTTCCTCCGGGTACTCCGGTTTCCTCCCACCGTCCAAAAACATGTACATTAGATTGATTGGTGAGTCAAAATTGCGAATGTGTGTGTGTGTGTGTGTGTGTGTGTGTGTGTGAATGGTTGTTTGTCTATGTGTGGCCCTGCGATTGACTGGCGATCTTTTCAGGGTGTACCCCTGCCTCTCGCCCTATGTGCACTGGGATAGGCTCCAGCAGTCTTGTGTGAATAAGCGGGAAAGAAGATGAATGAATGAATAAAATATTTCCACAAAGCTAAAAGATTCTTTAATGAAATAATGTCTTAGCTAAATAAATACAAAAAACACACTCAAACACACAGCTTGTAACATTTTATTAAATCTAAATAAATTAGCATTTGTGAAAGCCTACACTTCTGTATGTGTGTAAAGTCAAGCAAGCGAAATGGAGGACTTACAAATGTAATAATTTATATGCAAATTTTCACACGGAATTCCAGTAATGAGATGACATTATGAAAAGGGACAAAAACGACCCTGACGCATGAAATCAGGACTTTTTGCTGCCAGTATTTAATTAATGTAATCATGAGCCTGGGAGGTAGATCAGCTGGGTGATGAATGTGCTGCAGCTTCAGGGGGAAAATGGTTCCGAACATTTATTTTATTCCTTTTCACTCCAGTTACCAGTTGGTCTCAGGGTAAAGAATTCTTGAAGGTTAAGGACATCTAAAGTTTGATTTCAATAAATGCCCGGTCAGTATCTTTTTTATCAACTAGTATTAATAATACAGGAAAAGTTTTATCTGTATGACCTTGGGTTTGATGTGTAGATTCCATCTCAACGTCCACATTGAGTCTGACACACTTACTTATACACATAAGGGACATGGGGAAAAAAGCAAACATTTAGGCAAACAATTATTAAACTCAGAATCATGAAAAGTTTAT
>JAOTRA010000039.1:3443573-3456518 GCA_026260255.1 Pseudolaguvia tuberculata | reverse complement strand
ATACCAGTGTTTAAAGGGTGCCTGGAAATGTTGGATCACAATAAAGTTTTTTGTGAAAAAAACAAAACAAAAACCAATATATTATGTCATTTTGCAGGCGGCCCGGTGGCGTAGTGGTTAGCACGGTTGTCTCTGAGCAAGAAGGTCCCGGGTTCGATTCCCGAACATGTACATTAGGCTGATTGCTGATTCTAAATTGCCCATAGCAGTGAATGAGTGGTTGTTCGTCTGTGCGTGGCCCTGTGATGGACTGGGATAGGCTCCAGAAAACCCCCGTAACACCGAATTAGGAAATAAGGGGGTTAGAAGATGAATGAATGACTGAATGAAAGGTCATTTGGTAAACACCGTTATCCAGAGCGGCTTACATTTCTCTTTTTTAAACAACATTTCTTTCTCAGAAAGAAAAAAGTAATAAGTTGGTAGGGCTGAGAATTGAAGTCCGATCTTCCAATTAGTAGTCAACACTGAGCTGCCACTTCTCAAAAGTTAAAATTATACATCAATTCTTTAACACGCATCATTGCTTCATTACACACAACTGTTGAAAAACATTTATTGCATGTCAGGGGTGAAATACAGCCCCACTTCAGCTTTAGTTATTTTAAGTTATTTTAAAAGCGTGTTTCGCTTGGCCAGCTAAACGAGGCTACCTGCTAGCATCAGAGCGAGTGTAATTACTGCATTTATGTGCTGCTTGGAGCTCTTATTTCAAGAACATTTCCAAAACAACATGGACACTTATGAACCAGTTTTCTGATTTAAGTTTTCACATGCGGTTTCAGTGATGATGTATCTTACACCCATTTCAGAGAAACAGAGTACAGTGTTCCCTCGCCACTTTGCGCTTTATGTTTTGCGGCTTCAGTGCTTGGCGGGTCAGAAAGCGTTGTTTCATGTTGATGCGTGCGAGAGAGAGAAGGATCCCTGCATGTCAACCAAAGAGATGACTTGACATCAGAGTACTGTACATACCACGGGCTTTCATAAAGGCGTGTGATTGGTTTCCAGTGTGACATCGACCAATAAGAGTACGAGTGGATTACATATTTAAAACATTCTTGTACAGTAACCGCATACACACACATTCCTAGGGGCAAATATTACTTCGGGATCACTGTACAAATATTTCAATTACTTGAAATATAAAATATTTCAAGCGTTTATGTAGCACAGAAATGAGTCACAGAAATGGCATTGGTTTACAGTAGATACCGAATACGCAGGTACTTTACCGTACAGATACAGTCTTAACAATTAGAGACAGTAGCTATGTATATTCACTTTTTCTTCTTTGTTTTAAAGCACCATCCATTTACTTCTAATCAGTTTTTGAGAGGCAATTGAATATTCCCAGGTTGTTAATAAAAGACCCATGAAAGAGAAAACTGCAGAGTATAGACCTGTCAGTCTACTAATCACTCAGGGGCTTCTGTAATTATTTCTGTGCCATGTACACAGTAAACACACTGTACACCCTAAATACCAACACATAGCAGTTCACGAGAAGGGAATTTGGGAATGAAATTCTAGATCAGAGCATAAAATCCTGTGATATTGTACAGCTGTTTTGTACTTCTATGTTAGCATAACGAATCACTTTATTTATTGATTTGCCAGTCCTATGTTTTTTGGGCATGTTAGTAGGTAATCTATTGTAGAAACACATTGTTTTACACACTTGTCATCCCATATTTAATTTTAGGAATGAAGAAAAGGTCGATTTCTGTATTCATTCATTCATCGTCTAAACTGCTTATTCCCTAATTCGGGGTCACAGAGATTTGCCTATTCCAGTCCATATAGGGTGAGATGCAGTGGTACACACTGGACAGGTCGCCAGTCCATCCCAGGGCAACACATAGATGAAAAACTATTCACATTTACTCTTATGGCTAATTAAGAATCACTAATCAACCTAATCTACATGTTTTTGGGCGTGGGAGGAAACATGAGTACCTGGAGAAAACCCACTCAAGCAGGGGGAAGAACATGCAAACATTGCCCAGAAAGACACTCCACTACGCCACCACGACACCTTGATATAATTTCCCACAAAAAATGTTACAAAATTATAAATAGCTTATAATTAATAATTCATGTTATGTATTATAATAATCTCTTATTTCCAGCTTTCTTGTTTTCAGCTTATTGTCATTAGGTGTGAAATGTGAAGACAGGAACATTGAATTTCCCCTCTACTCCCTACCCCACCCTTTTCTCCTTTCCAACTGCTAATGTGTTTTCAGAAAATGATCTAATTTCCCAAAGTGCCTGCAAGGACGCATGCTGCTAAATGATACATTTTGTCCATATGCTTCTTAATTATTAAAAATAATTAAATATGAGAATGTAAATATTAATATTTGTATAACATCTACTGGTTAAAGGTCTGTGATTTTTACCAGCTACTGTAATATTTCAGATGTTGACATCTGTACACTTTGACCCAGTTCAATTCAATCTCTGCAGCGTTTCTGTCTCTAATGATTATGGATTGCACCATTTCCACTCTTTAATTATGTTTCCCTGGGAAACTGCACTCTAATTTTTAGCTGCTGTGAAAGAGAATAACCTCCCTGTTGTTCATGTATTCTAAACACATAATGAAATTTACTCTAGATTGCCAAAAGTCTAGTGTCATCTAACCATCAAATCCAACAGTCGTCCAATGTAGCATTATGTTATTCCTTCACCAGAACTAAGAGACTCCAACACCTTTCCAGCATGAAAATGACCCGAGCAAAAAAACCCTCTGATCTCCATTATCACATGCTGGGTTATTATTAGAGTGAAAAAAAAACCCCCAGTGTTCGGCACAAAGTCCTAATCTTACCACCACTAAACACCTCTGGGATGAACTGAAATGGCTGTTGCACCCCAGACCTTCTTACCTGACATTAGTGTCTGCTCTCATTAATACTGTTGGAGCTGAATGAAGAGATATCTCACAGTCAAGCTTCACAGTGGACTGGAAAGTCTTACTAGAAAATTGAAGCTTCATATATTAGAAAAATGGGAATAAATCGGAAACCATATGTTTGAAATTGCATGTGTTTGTTATGCGTCGGTGTCCACAAACTTTTGCCAATATGGTGTATATCTATTATAACGTTTCTATCATTCTACAAACTGCTAGAATTAAACACACATACGACACACACAATCAAATTCATTTTGGTCATGGCCTAGTCTTTGTGGGTGGTCAATAATATAGGCATGAAGTATGGAGTACATGAAGTAATAAAAAAAAACAAATAAAATCTTAGAACGGTTCTTTCAGAGGCAATAACAGTTTTCTCACTCTTACTGGTTGATTCAATATTAGTACAATGCGGGGTTTTTTTCTCAGAGGAAAAAGCACTTGAAAACTACACCCGAGTGTACAACAGTGATCATTAATTTCCAAATATACACCAAATGACTAAGAAGATGCACACTTGAGAATGCTAACCCAAATGAAGAACCTTTAATCACTTGGTTCTTCATGTTCTTTGCTGTGAGGTTGTTATTCCCTTCAGGTTTATTACAATTAGGGTAGGGTAAAAAAGAGCAAAAACAATTTCACTGTTCTTCTGATGCTTAATAAGTAAACTCAATTGTTTGTAAAAAAAAATATAATTTCTGCCCATGAAGGTCTCCCGAGGCAATATGTGTTTCTGTGCTGAGTTTGCATGTTTGTTTTGCGCTTGCGTGGCTTGTCCCCAGGTACTCCGGTTTCCTCCAACAGCCCAAACCCATGTATATTAGGTTGACTGGTGATTCTAAATTGTCCATAGGAGTGAGTGTGTGTATGTTTGTCTAAGTGCGATGGAATGGCGATGGACTGGTGACCTGTCCAGGGTGTATCCCTGCCTTTTTCTGAGATAGACTCCAACCCTGTGACCCTGAATTAAATTAAAGGTTAAAAGATAAGTAAATGCCTATTGTGTTTTCTGTGCTTAGCATTGAATTAACTTGCTCATGTTACAGTCCACAACGCTGGAAAATACTCCCATAGATGCCAAGCATTGTTCTGTTTAAGGATATACCAACAGAGGTAAAAATCATCTCATACTGAAAGTCATGCCGTTTTTTAACTTTAAGACTTTGCCGTCAGACTTGTTTTATTTATGTGCACACATTAGAAAATGTTTTATAAGAAATGTTCTATTTCCCAATTTAATTCCCAGAATTTAATTCTTACGCCATAATCAACTAGTTATCTGAAAATTTGGACGGGAACTAAGCTTTGCTAATAATTCTGATATATTTTCGCTTTATTTGATACAGTACAGTGGTGTAGCGGTTAGCACTAGCTGAGTTTACATGTTCTTCCTGAGCTTGCGTGGGTTTTCTCCAGATACACTGGTTTCCTTCCACAGTCCAAAAACATGTACATTCTGGAAAATTGGTGATTCTAAATTGACTATAGGAGTGAGTGTGTGTGGTGGTTAGTGTAGCCTTTCAATGGGCTGGGCACCTGCCCAGGGTCTACCCTATGTGCATTGCTCCACCTCTAACCCCAGTAACCCCAAATTAGGAAATGGTTGGGAGATAAATGAATGAATGAATGAATGAATGAATGTACTGAAAGGCATTCTTTTTAAGGTAAAGTATTATATTCAATGTAAAATCTAAAGGAAACCCAACGTAAGTAGATATTACAATTGTGTGTTATTTATGCTAAGGTTTATATTATTTATTCAAGCAATCGACAATTAAGAGCCTTGCTAGAGGGGTCCATAACTTTAGCTTGCTTATCCTGAGAACTGAGCCAATGATCTTCTGATCAGTAGGCCAACCTTTTAGTCACTGTGTTCCTGCTTGCAGTAGACATTTTGTAACAGATGGATCCATGTTGTATATCACAGAAGGCTACTTAACTATTGTAAACATCCAGCCTGCATTAATCTTGTAATCTTACAACAAATTCTGCTGGAACATCATTAAATCATGTTAAAACGTGTTGGATTAAGTGAAGCTTAGAAATATTATAATCAGAAAACAGTATGTTGACAACAAAATAAATGATACATAAAGTCATGTCTTGATCTTAGGTTAGATTTGGCAGAGTAAAGCAAAGCTCACACCCCCATGTTACACTTTCTGCTTAGTTCATTGGTTAATGTTGTTACAGTTCTTACTGTTGATTTAAGTACTAACAGGTTGAATGTAGGTTGAATGAAAATATATCAATTGTGGCAAATGAACTAGTGAAAGACATCACCTGTCTTTACTTGTCTGCAGTGTGAAATGCTGATGTTGACTCGTCTCCCTGGTGCAGTGATAACAATCTGTGGTGCAATTGCTGTAATGCCCACAAGATGCCGTACATTGGCAGATCTGATATTGAAAAATTGATATCATGAGAAGGTTTTTATATCATAATAAATATTTCTAAAACCGATTATCTGATTATCTGTTATGCGATAGATAAAAGCACTATGGGGTAACAAGGCTATATAGGAATACTAAAATGTAAAACACAGGGTAGGTGAACACAAATAGTTCACTTACTCAGAGAAACTGCAGAAAACCCATGCAAGTGGGGAAAAACATGCAAAACCCCTTGCCTGGAAGTCGAATCCGGGACCTTTTTGCTGTGAGGCAACCGTACTGACCACTACACCCTCGCATCGATTTGTGATATAATTGTGGGTGGAGCTTTTTTATGTTTACGGATGAAAAAAAATAGCATGTGTACTTGCGTCTGTTACCATTTAACGATAGTAAATTGTACACACACATAGAAAAGTGTAAACTGCCATCTTTTACATACATGAGCTTACAGTGGCCCGTGATTGGCCAGCACACAGATGCTGCCGCTGATTTTGCTAGCTTATATTCCCAACCATGGATGTCTGTGGCAGTGAATTCCAATAAACAATCTCCTGTTGATGAGTGAACCTGTTTCTGTTGCATGTCTCAGGGGCTTGTTTTTGACGGTGTTGTTGGTTTGACTGGCCTTGAACTGCAGTACTACTATACTCTATGTCGACACCTTACCGGCACACACACACATTACAAGGTTGGAGAGACACAATGTTCTAGAACCAGGGTTCTCAAACTACTTTTCTCATTTGGCAGACTCACATATTATATAATTGAGCAAATTCTCAAGAAACAGTACAACATCCACAAATTAATGCATTAATAAAATTTCTAAAAAAATCTAATTTAAAAAGAAATAAACATTTTAATAGATGCATGATGTACAGGGGCAGCTTGGTGGCATAGCATAGTTGCCTCACAACGAGAGTTCCCGGGTTTGATTCCCGGGCCAAGTATCTTTCTGTGTGGACTTCGCATGTTCTCCCCGCACTTGCGTGGGTTTCCTTCGGGTACTCCGGTTTCCTCCCACAGTCCAAAAACATGCAGATTAGGTCGATTGGAGATTCTAAATTGTCCAGAGGAGTGAATGTGTGTGTAAGTGGTTGTTTGTCTATGTGTTGCCTTGAGATGGACTGGCGAAATGTCCAGAGTGTACCCCTGACTCTTGCCTTATGTGCCATGGGATAGGCACCAGGAGACCCCCGTGACCCCGAATCAGGTAACAAGTTGTTAACAAGATGGGTGAATGAATGAACGAATAAAAAATATACATCTATAACGAAATGAATTTTCATTGATTCATTCAATCTTAAAATCTTAAAACCCATTTATTTCCTTATTTGGGGGTCACGCTGGAGACTCATCCCAGCGCACTTAGGACCAAAGGCAGGGTTACAACCTTGACACGTCACCAGTCCAAATCTGTGGTTGAAAAACACTGCACTGTATAAAGAAGAGATTGAAAGAGCCATGACACCGTGACGGTAAGATCACATTATACTTGTGCCCGAGGTGACCTTTTGATGAAGATTACCATGGCATACCTTCTCAGCTAATTCAATTAGTCATTATGACACAGCATTGATCATCTGGGAATAGAGCTGTTGAAACGTTGCCAAGGCAGCAGTAAAGATGGAAAACATCATAAAGCACAAGAACTCTAATGAGAGAGAGAGAGAGACAGTGGGAAAGAGTGAGTGAAAGAGAGAGAGAGAAAGAGAGAGAGAGGATTGGGATAGATACTATAGAGAAAATGTTCTCAAAATGGCTGCTCGAAGACTGGACAGATTGAAAGACAAAGCAGACAGTATAATGGCAAACATTTTTTTTTTGCATTTTATTCCAGATTTACTCGTCTTATTGATATAATAAATTCCATCCTGCAGTTGTAATGATTTGCACATTTATGAGCAAGATGATTAGTGAGATCAGCCAAAGGAGCTAGAGTTTAGTTAATCGCAAAATCTTTCAGTAGGGTTCAGCCGGAGCTCTGTACAAAACATTAATATTGTTCCGCTCTAACCTTAAAGAACCATGAGGCATTGTCATGTTGTTACTGTTTGGGTATCTGAGTAGCAAAAAAGAAAAATCCTAAAGCATTCAGAGACATGTGAAACAGTGGTGTATTTCAAACTTTCTGGATGTAGTTTGGAGAGGACACGGTTATAGGTATGCTGGTAAAATGCTCACAAACCTTTGACATACACTGTACAGGGATGGGATTTCCCTATGTAGGATGTGATCCTGGATTAACATCCTTTATTGATCCGGAATCAGCCAATCATATCCATCCATCCATATGTCATCATCGACTAAACCCACCTCATCCATTTATGAATCTTTCCTTTTCTGTACACAAACAAAAACTTTAACTCAGCAAGTTAAAGGCCTAGTGAAGACCTGTTCAGGATATACCCTTCCTGCCTTTTGACCTTAGAGAAACAGCTGGGATAGGCTCCATCAAAACTGAATTAGGGAATCAGGTTACAAAAAGCAAAAAACAATGATTTTGACTCCATATTTTAGATAAATCATTCATTTATTCGGGGTCACAGGAGTTTGCTGGAGTCTATCCTAGTGCACATAGGGCGAAAGGCAGGGGTACACCCTGGACAGGTCGCCACACACTCACACACTTACTCAATCACTCACTCCTATTTGCAATTTAGAATCAATCATCCTAAGGTATATGTTTGTGGACTATGGAAGGAAACTTGAGTACCCGGAGGAAATCCACGCAAGTGCGAAGAGAACATGCAAACTTCGCAAAGAAACATCCCAGAATCTAGCCTGGGACCTTCTTGCTGTGAGTCAACCGTGCTAATCTCTCCACTTCCACGCCGCCCCTTAAATGATTTCATCGCACAAATGATACTGTATCATGGATGGTAAAAATTGGGATGCTCATAAGCAATTTAGCTTTAAATATAACTTTAGGTTTACATAGTTGTATATACACAACGGTGGATGTGAAGATCAACCAGTGCTAAGTACTAAGCCACTTTCCTTCCCCCCCCCCACCATGTGTGTATAGAGATTTTTTTATTGAATGTGGCTGCCATTCATATTGAGGTTACTAAACATTCATTCATTCATCTTCTTGCCCGATTATTACCGTATCCGGCAGTCCGGGTAGAATTATTTATTCATACACTTATTTTTTATTTTTATTTTGCTATGGGCAGATAGGTTGAGTTGATCTGAAATAAATTAATTAGACTAGCATTGCTCCTGTAGAAAAATGAGTAAACAAAAAAATAAAATAAAATAAATAAATAAATATATATATATATATATATTAGCCTAGGCGCCTAGGCAGCTTTTAAGCTACCAGATAATTCTTTCAAAAATGAAATGTTTAATGCAAAGAGTAGAATTTGTTGAAGATAAATGCACACAATGCTCTTTCACTCACAACTGATACAGCTGACATGGCAAGAAAGAACAGATCGAAACTGAAGCAAAGAGATAAATACTCTTCCTGCTGGCCCTCATTTTGCTACATAAGCATTGCTCATCTCTCTGTGTGAAAAGACTGCCGGCAGAGATGAAGTAAAAAAATAAAACAATAAAAGCTAATTAAGCAGGTGGCAGATATTCAGTGTCTATGAAGTGCACCGAATGTTACAAAAAGACAATAAATATTCCCTTAATAAAAGCATAAAGATGTTTAGTCAACAGGGCGGCGCGGTGGCATAGTGGATAGCACGGTCGCCTCATAACAAGGACGTCCCGGGTTCGATTCACAGGCTGAGGATCTTTCTGTACTGAGTTTGCATGTTCTTCATGCGTTTGCATGGGTTTCCTCTGGGTACTCCGGTTTCCTCCTACAGTCCAAAAACATGCCGATTAGGTCGATTGGTGTGAATGTGTGTGTAGATGGTTGCTTGTCTATGTGTTGCACTGCGATGAACTGGTGACCTGTCCGGGGTGTACCCCTGCCTTTTACCCTATGTGTGCGCTGGGATATGCTCCAGCTGACTCCTCCGCGGTCCCGAATTTGGGAATAAGCGTGTAAGAAGATAAATGAATGCATGAATGAATTAATGAAATGACATGTCGTTTATGTATTTTTTATTTATAATATTACATTTTGATAGATGAATTTAGGCAGGTTTAATCAACACACATTGTTGCCATCACTGATGGTTATGATTGGGTGATACTGGATCAACAATGGATTGTGATGAACTGCTTTATCCTACAGTCTGGCACGTTGTTCAGTAATTGGTGTATTGGTGTGTTTGGCCGTTATGATGCTGTGCTCTTGAGAAAGCACTGTGTAATTCAGTGTATAGTGTTGTGCTGGCAGGCTAGCAAGGCACAGACAGCTTCAACAGCACGGGTTCACAGGGGCCACATATATCCTCCGCAGCGGCCACAATACTATTTGAAGCTGAGAGAAAGTAGCAGCAGTTCAGATCGCAGAAGGGAAAGAAAGGGAAAGGGAAGGGTTCTATTATCTCTGTCTGCTGCGTTATCTGGGGAAGTGAGAATGCTGACATTCCTGTACGGATCATTCTGACTAGAAGCAATCCAAATGGCGTGTCTTACCCACTGAGCTTTTTGCGATGCGCTTGTGAGACATTGCATGTGGGAGTTTCTGCGTTTAGCTATTTTTGTGCTGCAGGGTAGCATTCGAGAACTTTTTGAATGCTGGCGTCTGAGGGGTTTTATGTGTTTGTATATGAAATTGTGTGTGTCCCTGTGAGATTTTGCAGCATATGGAGTTACTTCTCTAGAGGATATCAAACACCTGATCTGCACTATGAGCAGAGCTTAGTGAGGGGCGATAGTCTTCTCTTTGCCCTGTATTTTTTCTAACATCCTGAAAATTACCCTTAGAACACATCTCAGGTTGCTTGTTTGTCTTTAAGCACCATTTATTCCTAGAATATTCCTTTAGAAATACTATTCAGAGATAAATTGCAAATATGTTGGCAAAACGATACCAACTATTTTCATTTGCTGCAGCTTAGCATGCTATGCTGGTTTTATTCATTAGCCATTTTGAATATATGGTATAATTAAACAATAATTACACTCACTTAGGGATTCTACAGGATCTGCACCTTCGCCTTTGTACTTCAATGGCCTTGAATTTGGCAGTGCTCTGGGGAAGCAATCTAACTAAATGTGATTAATGGAATGTTACCTTGGTTCAGAAGGTGGGGGAGGAGATGATGCTACTGTACTGGCGCTTCTCTTCAGTTATCTTCACAGGCAGCAGTACAGTGAATTTCCCTCTTTTTGTCACCTCATTAAAAGGTGGCAGCATTTATAGATGGGTTTTCCTCGGAATATATGGTAATGGAACAATGAACGTGTACATTACATTTAAATATAACTCAGTAAGAGAAAGTTTACACATTCACCAATTTTCTCAGCACCCAACTCAAGACCTTTTGTACAAATATTCAGATTTATTAAAAGATTGATCAAAAATTCTCATCTGTCAATATGTGCGGACAGAGAATCTTATGCATATTCTCTTTGTACATCCCAATTCCCAAACCACTAAACTCCACCCTGTATTCTTCCTCTAATAACTTTGTTTAATGATTCTACTTTGGCAGCTTTGTGGAGGAGCTTCTTTGGGGGTAGAGATGAGAATATTTCATCTGGAATAAGCGTGGTGCATGCATGGGTTAATGAACTTACACACTTTGGGCAGAGAGTTGGAATAAAATTTGCTGCTGAAGGAGACTCAGATTTACAACATTACTGCAATGAAATTAATTATCATTCATTCATTCATTCATTCATTCATTCATTCGTTCGTTCGTTCGTTCGTTCATTCGTTCATTCGTTCATTCATTCGTTCATTCATTCATTCATTCATTCATTCATTCATTCATTCATTCCCGTTTATTCCTTAATTTGGGGTCATGGTGGTCTGCTGGTGCTTATGCTAGCTCACATAGGACAAGAGGTGGGGGTACACCCTGGATGAGTCACTGTGGGAGGAAACCGGAGTACCCGGATGAAACCCACGCAAATGCGGGGAGAACATCTCCGGCCCGCGAATCAAGCCCGGGACTGAAGGTAATTAATTTCTTTTTTATTTGCTGAACTTGTAGGTTCACAACTTACCAGTCTGCATGTAGCTGACTAAAGGTAGCCCAGATAGTTTAAACTACATATCTACTGCATCTATGTAAATACATTATTAAGAAACGGATTGAAATCAGTTATCATGTGTTTAAACCTGTATTTATTTGTACTTGGATAACGCACTAGCAGGAACGGCCAGTTACATGCACACAAAATCATTTCTGCAGTCTCCTGATAGGTAGTTAAACAATTACACACAAAAACCCCCACACATAGCTGTTAAATAGAACCATCAACGCATCACTCACAGAGAAACCGCCCATCACGCATCCTACAAGTGTAACAGTACTTGCCCCTCCCCTTTACTGTCAGAGATCGTGACTTTTTTGTACTAACTTGGGGGTGAATTATTGTTTGTTGGTTTGAATGTTTGTTCGCGTGAGTTTCTAGTTTCTAATGTTTGTGGAATTAATCGTTGGTTTGTTGTATGTGAACGGAACCTAAATAAAATGAGTTACTGCATCACGTATCCGAATCGACTCTACCTGTTACAACAAGCTTACAGCCTTTTCTCAACTGTGCTGTTGATGAACGTATGAATAATAACCCGACCCGAGACACCTTGTATCATTTTTGTACATACAGCGTTGAAAGCAAGATAATTATATGCGGTTGTATAAAAGTAGACGGATACTTGTGTACCCACTGTATAAACCTGATTGGTATATATCATGTGTAGTTATGCTGGATTTTTGGAAATGACTTCATACCACTTCATCCCATTAACTTCATCCCACTTGTTGAAGGACAGCATGGACTTGTGCATTATTTTAATATGCATATGCCACAATCCCCTGGCACAAGCTTTGCTGGACTGGTTGGCTGAGTTTGGAACTAATTAAGCTTTTTAAAGTAAATACTCTTGCACTGTTGTATTTTGGCTGCTGGTGCAGCTCATTGTGGGTGATTGTGCTTCTATCCCTGTGTGAAGAAAGAAAAGTCAAGCTCACGCTTTCATTATTTTCTCATTTGTTGATTTTTCCCAACGGCCCTGTGTGACGGCTGCTGCTGCTGAAAGAGCTTAGGAAGCCATTTCTATGCCTAATTAAGACAGACACTTGCAATACAGGACCCATTTATTACCCTAAAAAAAACATATGCCGTGGGGTTACTTATATATACACATGGGTTCAGAGACCTGCAGCTGCTGTATGTGCTGGAAATAAACTGTAAAGCTCTGCTTCCTACTTCACTATTACTAATAAATACCACTGTATTAAAAGACGAACATAGATCGAGCCCATCAAGTTTGTTAGGATTGAAGAAATGTAATCTCTGGAGACACTGTAGTAGATACATCAAACCCGGGGAGATTATGAAAAGCACTTCATGTCTGTGCCTGGAGAAGATAATACCAATAATACAGTGTTGTTTATGGTAATGATGAACACATTTTATGATATTAACTGCTGGCCCACCATCCTGCAGCAATGTGTGTCTCCAATTAAATGTAATATTTAATTAATTTCATATGAGCAAACTATTATAAAAAAGTGACATGAAAACATTAATTCAACA
>JAOTRA010000039.1:3420954-3432477 GCA_026260255.1 Pseudolaguvia tuberculata | reverse complement strand
CCCTTTACCCTTCCCAAATAAAGACCTGGTTTACTGCAAATATGGATTCATCTATGCCTACAGCCTATTCGTTACAGAAAGGCAACAGTCACTTAGGATGTCAAAGCCACTTCAAACAGGTGGAAAGCCACTGTAGATTCCACCAATGTAAGGAAACTACCAACAAATGACTCTTACTGAAAGGAATAAAATCAATCTGTTTGCAGTAAATTAATCTACATTACCACTGAATCAACTCCAGCAGCAACCTAGCAGAAACATCCATTATCTTTATGTTAGACCCGGTGTTATTGGGCTAAGTAAAATGATGTATTGACTAATAAAAAGTCCTGAGCTAGTACATTGCTTTGTGGCTGCTTGTAAAGAACCACATTTGCCCCCCTCTAAGAGACTTTACCCACCCCACTTCCTTCCTTTACCTACACAAATTAAAATCAATTGGGATTGATTTTAAGATTATGTGTGCAAAAAAAGGTGGAGAAAAGCACATGGTCAAATGGTTTTTCTATTTTTCTTTACAGTTTCCATTCGAATTTAAATTGATGTTAAAATGCCTCTGAGGTCTGGGTCTACCATCACAACACTCCATGTTGCCCTACTAGAGAGGAAGAGGGAGAAGGATGAATGCCAGACACAAGAGAATAGGAAAGTAGTTGTATAGTTTATAATCGAGAAACCAATAGATGATACTATAGCAATGCTATGAAAAATGATTAACCAATAGCTGTATATTTTTGCTTAGAAACTTCATTAGGTTTGGCTGGGGTGAACATACAGCATTCAAGAGCTTATTGCATTTTATTTATGAACTGTGAGCGCTTGTACACTATTTTTACCCCGACATTGCTATTGCACTTTGAACAGACACCTATGCTTATGGATGCGTGCTTCATTTTGGGTTAAATTCATTGATTCATTCATCCTCTAACCATTTATTCCGTAATTCAGGTTTATGAGGGTCTGCTGGTTGCCAGTCCATGACAAACTACACACACACAGAATCCCCAATCAACCAAATGTACATGTTTTGGAAGCTGGCGTAAAAAAAACCCTGTATCTTTTGTACATGAAGGGGTTGATTAGTTTACCATTTATAAGTTGGGTTTTTATGTTCTGCATACATTTTTAATTCAAAAGTATGGATTGCCTTATCTTAAGCCTGGGCCTGACCACTGTATTGATTAATAATACAATTTAAAACATTTGGTGGACGTCCTAACATAGAGCGATTTACATTTACTGTATCTCTGATCTGTTAAGCGTCTTGTTCAATGGACCAGCAATGATCCTCAGAATCAAATCTTACAATTACAAACCAACACCCTAACCCCTGAGCTCCATTTATTGTCTGTACCAACATATTCCAAATCGGGATCACTGAAATCTGCTGGAGACCTATACAGGTGAGGGCATACAGCCTAGACAACCAATCCAGAGCCAACTACAGACAACCACTCACTCCACTCACTTTTACTCTAACTCGTTTGGGCATTTTAGAATCATACACTGGGAATACAGAAAGGTCTGTGTTAAGACCATGTACCTTCCTGTGGGGCAACAATATTAACCGCTGCCCACTAAGCTAGTGTGTCAATAGTATGTTCTGCCTTTTTAAACTATATAATAATATGAAAGGTTATAAAATGAAACTTTACTTTAAATTGCTTCCACGAGTAAAATGTTTCCTCAAAACTTCCTGCTGTTAAATAAATAACACATTTTATCCTGATATTCCACAATTGGTACTATTTTTCTGCATCACGTCACATCATTCACAATTATCTGGTTCTTCTATAGAATTTCATCCATATTGGAGAACAAAACCTGTCTGAATTCTTTTACACCAATAAATGTAAGAATACATTCATGTTAAGCTGTTACTCACTCTCTAAACTGACTCTGATGGACTTTTCTGTCAGTGTTTTATAGCACCACTCGTTTCTGTCAGGGCTTAATTACCCCCTTGCATCTCTAACGGGGATTTCAATCATTGCTGCAGACGGCTAGGAGAACAGGATTTGTGTTCCTGGAAGCACACTCTGTTTTATTGCCAGTGTAGGACAGCACACAAATTGATTGAAGTTTGCAATACTGCTTTAGTAGAGGATGTTTAATTACAGCATCATTGCTTGCATGCAGCTGGATGCAGTGGTTTGAACAGATATTTGATGTAAGAAAACCAAAATAGCAAGCCGACTGAGAAACAAAAATGGATGTTAAAGCAGTTGAGTACTTACAATGAGGATTGTCTCCGTTTGTAGATAGATGCATTGTGCTTCCTTTACTCTGCATTAAGAAATCGTATTCTGAGAATGTCCTAAGGGTCCTCGCTGAAGAAGCATGATGAATGAAAATGAATCTTTCATGAGATTCCGTGCAGTTGACTGAACCATATATTTTGTTGTGATTTTCAATAACAAAGGAGCAAAATGACATTTTTTTTTGCCTCCCAGTGAAATTGCACAGCTATTTATATTGTGATTAAAATAGGTGTATGGATTTTTTTCCCCTCAGCATGCTGCAAAAGATCAAAGGTCGTATTAATAGCGCAGCCCATGAAAAAAAAATGGCTATGGAGGATCAAAATATCATTAACCTTTTAGACTCCTAGCTGTCCTTTAAAAAGTCCTGCCTCCTCCTGCTCACAGACCTACCAAGCAGAGAGACGAATAGAAAAGGAGGAAATGAGATGTAATTTGAAAAATGTGTCAGAAGATAATTTTTTTTTGGTCCAGCACAATACGAAATACACAGTGCTCAAGGGTTGCAAGCAACTCTCCAGAATTTTCATTTCCAGTGAGAAATCAAAACTTAGTAATGGACTTGCCAAGATGCTTGTTGCAATAAATCTTATTGTACACATCCTTCAAAATCAGATCCACTCATGTGCTTGAGACAGACAAAAATACATGAGCACAAAAATACAAATCATATTATTCCTTGCTCCTTTTAACAGTATGCCACCCGCTGCACATGAAGGCAATTTAATCTGTGTTTGCTGTTAATTTCTCCTCTTTTTAATACATCATTCAGTTAATTCAGGGAGTCAGTGAGGCACGGAAAAGCCATTTCCACATTAATCCTGCATTGGTAAAAGGCCCAGAACGATAAGCGCTGACCTGCAGGCTGTAAATCTCCCACTTGCTCCTGCTTCCTTCCATGTTTGGGCTAATTGCACTGTATTATCACCTCCTTGCTTTTAAGCAACTACCCTGGTTAACATTTTTCCTTCTTTTTTAAGAATGATATAAGAGAGGTGTGTGAGTTTATTTTGGGTTTGCTGGTAAGATTAGTCTTTGCTGACCTTTCAAAATGTTCTGTGGATGAAGAGTTTCTTGTTGTGTGCTGTGTGCCAGCGGTAGAAAATTGCTGCCGCCGCTCTACCTTTAACTGGTGCTGGCAACCCATTGTATTCTGGTACAAGCGGCTGATAAATCTGTCAGGCCTGCTTTAGAATAAATGGACCACTATGCAAAATGATTCTGACACACAAAAGTATCAGGTCACCTAATTATCATCATAACGTTATGTGTTCTTATGACATTCTAATTTAGATTTCAATTATTCGCAATAAAATCAACACGAGTTTAGATATTATATATTTAAGGTCTAAGGATGTGTTCTTCATGCATTCCAGCCGTTTGGCCAAATAGTGTATTAGAAATGCACATATATTGTATAAATTTTATGAGCAGGTGGGGTGGTACTTAAAGCCTTAATTATTACTATAAAAAAGAAATCCTTCTTAGCTGATGAATAAAACACATTTCCTCATCCTGGCTAGACGTGGTGGAGGCAAAGTTTGTCCTGCTTATTATTTCTGTAAACCTCCAATACTAAATGCTCTGTGCTGTTTTTCAGGGTCTGTTTACAACAGTGCTAATATACGCTCTAAAAAAATGAAAGCATTTCACCAAGGTTTAAGAAAGTGGCAAAACCCTAATATAATTTTTCTGCTCCCTCTGACTGTGTGCAAGATTAATTACCCCGACACGTCATGTGCTCTCCGAGTCAAACCAGGCAATTAGAAACTTTCCCGTCTAATGAAAGCTGTCCAGGCGAATTTTGCAGGAATTATGCTCACATTTTCCCAGATTGCATTATGACTAGGAGGCTGAAGGTTTCTGTGTTTGCATGTTTGTGCGTAGCTGCTTGTCTAATATTTTAGGGGGTGAGCAGAGTGTCTTCTATTCAGTTTGGCTCTATTTTATAGCTGACCAACACTATTTACAGCAAACTGTAAGGAAGAAAGGGATAGAAAGTAAATCAACATGCAATCAGAGATTCACTCAAGGTATTTAAAGGTTCATTGTGTGTTAAAGTGATTGGGTGGCCTAATAGGAAGTCATGATGGAAAGCAGCCTTTTTTGGGTTCAGGAGCATATGTTAAAGTAGCAGTGGTTGACTGCCTCAGGACACGGATGCAGCCAGCTGGCATTGCTCAAACCTGTCACTGTTAGAAGTCCATTGTGGCATAGTGGCATAAAGTCCAGAGAATACTTAGCCTGGCAGCATGGTTTCTGTGTCTATCTGGAATAACATTTGCATTTAATTGAGACCCTGTCCATTTTTAGCAGGTGTTGTAAACCACTACACTTCCATTATATACACAATTTCTATTCAAACGTTTATATCTCCCAGCTTTAATAGCTATTCTAATGCTAAATATTACGTTGTATTATCATAATAATACTTGCTGAATGGAAGATCAATGTATTACCCTAAGCAATACAAAGTGGCCACTGTTGGGCCCTACACTTCTATACCTTTACACTGACCTCATTTTACTTAACTGGGATATGTGACCAACTGGAATGTATGTAGGGAGAAAAGGCTTCTTCTTCCAGAGCTTAAGCCTAGTGGTGAAAATTGCTCACTTTCTGTGGACATGTTTACATTGAACAAGGTTTTTTCAGGTAGTTTAGTTTCCTTGCACCGAAAATGCTGATAAATGAATTCTCTAAATTGCCTCTTGCCTCTAGCTCTATGTTAATGCAGGTGAGTGTGTGTGTGTATGTGTGTGTGTGTGTGTGTGTGTGTGTGTGTGTGTGTGAATGAGAGAGAGACTGTTGTGTTAACCACAATAAGAGAGGAATTAAAGCTGGATGATCATGTTCATTCATTCATTCATTCATTTATTCATTCATTCAGTCATTCGTTCGTTCGTTCATTCATCTTCTTACCCACTTATTCCCTAATTCTGGATCACAGGGGTACACAATGGATGAGTTGCCAGTCCATCACAGGGCAACACATAGACAAACAACCATTCACACACAATCACCAATCGACCTAATGTGAGAGGAAACTGGAGTACCTGGAGGAAACACATGCAAGCGCGGAGAGAACATGCACAGAAAGATCCCGGCCCGGGAATCGAACCCGTGACATTCTTTTTGTGAGGCGACCCTGCTAACCACTACGCCACCGTGCTGCCCCATGTTCATGTTTAATTATTAGTATTTTTTGTATAAAGATGTTTGTATATGTCTTAGGACAGAGTTCCCTTTCTAATCGCAAAGGTGAGTCTGGCATTTGTGATGAGGCACCTCTACCTGGATCTGAGGTCTGTTCTTTAGATTAGGAGTATTAAAACCTGATCTCATGTCATGCTCCAAGGACACCCTGACTGGCTACACGCTAAGCTGCATACTTGTCTCTGTATTAATTTAGAACATTTGCCATACAGCCTTATCCAGAACCTTCAGATTGGCAGTCCAGCCACTTAACCACTGCACTTCTACACTCTAGTTCCCATTGAGTTTGACAAAACATATTTTTCCTTCAGAGAGGTGCTTAAGCTTGGAGACCTCATTTCAGCTTCTCATCTTTCATCTTAAAACTTTCCTCCTAAAAAGTGTGCTGTTTCAGTAAATAAGTCCAAATCCAGGACTAGCCGTAGTGACAGGTGGCATGCTCCTGGCCATCCCCAACCAGCAACACCTGTTCTTCTCACCCGCTCTACATATCCTCTATAAATAGCCCATGTTATCACGCTAAAAAAAAGGTTCACATGCCGTCTGAATCTTTTCTAGTTTCATTTTTTCCTTCCCATTCGTATGGGTTTGTTCAAATATCTGATGTTGTATGTATGTTATTTAAAATTTTTATTTTATAAATTTTATTAATCCCATGAAGGACATTCTTGATTTTCGCATATCTCCATCTTAGTAAGTCGGTGGTCAGAGCACAGGGTATTGTACAGCACCCCTGGAGCAGGAAGGGTTAAGGATCTTGCTAAAGGACCCAACAGTGACGGACCTGAGCCCAGGTCTTCCTTGGCGGTGGTGGGGCTTGAACCCAGGTCTTGTTTATTAATGTATTATTATTGTGGCTTGTGTAACTGGGCTTTTTACATTAGCCTTATATTGTTAAAGCTTTAAGTATTTTGAGTTAAAACTTTATTACTGTGCCCAGAAAAAGATGGGAAGTGGTTTTTGTTTCTATTTTTGGCTAGTTTCTATTGTGGCCTGTGCATACTTTGATGTATGTATGATGTATGTATAAAATTCAATTTAATTCAATTTTATTTGTATAGCGCTTTTTACAACAGTCATTGCCTCAAAGCAGCTTTACAGAACGAATGATAAATAGATGAATGATGAGTTTGTCCCTGATGAGCAAGCCGAGGCGACAGAAATGAATTGATTTCCATTTATTGATGTCTAAATACTCATTGCCATTATAAAAGCATTTCCACAAGTCCAAAAGAAATTGTTAATCTTAAAATGTGTTTATACCTCTGATTAAACACTCAAAACTAATCCATATTATTTCATTTATAAACTCCTCTATAATTTCATTCAGGCTTAAACCATGTAAACAACTTTGTTTGAAAAGTAGAAAGAATGAATTAAGTCTTTTTTTAGGTGTTTAAGTTAAAACCACATTGTAAGTTTCTGCCAGACTTTTTTTTATTTTTAATTGGATGAAGAATAACTATGAATTGGCTCTAGCGCTCTGTGCTACATAAAGATAGCAAATAAAGTCCAGAGCCATGCTCCATAATCAAAGTATTCTTCTCTAAATTGGGAGGTAAAGTAAGACAAGCCTGCTGTTGGACATACTCTCTGCATAGAGATACTCATGATGGGATTATTTGTTACACAACCTTTGTCAGTATTTATGCCTTTTTTCCCGGCTGTTCCCTTCAGGGGTCACCACAGTGAATTATCTGCCTCCACCTATCCACTGCAGACTCTTTACTCACACCCTTCTTATTTACCACATCTTTGCCTCCTGCCTGGAAACTCTATTTTAAACATAGTCCTACCATTATACCACTATCTTTCCTCTGGACGCATGTCCAAACAATCTGAATTTGGCCTCTCTGACTTTGTCCCTAAAACATCCAATAAGATATACTGTTTCCTAATCCTGTCCAACCTAGTCACTCCCAAAGAAAACCTCAACATATTCAGCTCTTCTTTCTTTTCTTAGTGCTGCTGTCCAGTGCTGCTGTTCTGACCACTTCCCTTTAAAATGAGTTTTTCTGTCACAAATCAACCCAGACACCATTTTACAACCATTCCAACCTGTCTGCACTCGCTCCTTCACCTCTATTTCCACACGACTTGTTGACCCCAAGTTCTTTAACTCTTGTATCTTCTTCACCTCTTGACCTTGTTCTTCTTCCCGCTCTTTCATTCACACACGTATTCTTTCTTGCTTTGACTGCCTAAGATTTCTGTCCTCTCAAAAACAAACCTTCACCTCTCTAAATAAAAAAACCCTTCATCTTCCTTTAACAGCAACTGGTTTCTTTTTTTCCATGCAGTTGGACTGGATATTTAGTTGCGTGGATGTAGTTGCACAGGTCACTCAAGATTACCAAGGGACATATTTGTTATGAGCATATTTGTAAAGAGCATACCAACAGACCATCATACACAACCTGGTGTGCTATGCTGAAGTGTCAGGTGGCTATAGCCATATCTGGAAGAGGAACCTTTTTCCTAAACTCTTGAGTAAATTACTTGATGGTAATCAGCAGATGGAAGCTGACCCTAAATAATTAAGAACGTTTGATTAAAACATTTGTTTGATTACAGCATAATTTTATTTAATTTTTTTGTACTTTTTTACCATTTAAGCAACTTATACTGAATGTAGTTGGGTGGTGTTGTATGGTGACATCTAACGCGAAGAAAGAAGAATACTGAATGTAGTTGGGTCTACCAGATGTTCTGGGATTTTTTTCATTTACATATTGAAAAGAGTGGAAGTTGTGTTCCAAATCTTACAGATACAATCCTGACCTCTTTAATATCTTTATAATAATTTCATGGTTAATATCTATGCTATTCATTGATAAGAACTATAATACATAGTGATCCATGTCATGTACTGAAGCTTTTAAACTAAATTGTATTGAGCATGAGGGACAACCAGAACGCAGACGGTTAGTTAGTTAGTTAGTTCTTTATACCTCGCGATTTGAAGGGAGGCCATTTGTTGGGTTCTACATTGTCAACTTTAATGACCTGAATTTATTTTTATGTCTCTAGGGCAGGATGAGTGTCCTGCTATTTTAAGGGCAATTTGCTTCCAACTGTACAACTACTCCTCCATGGTCACTGGCTCTACCGGTTCCAGGCTAGTGGCAGGTCCATCTGTCTGCCCTGAGATCAGCCAGGTTCTATAGTCAGATTTTATTTCTCAGATGTGCATGGAGGAAAAAGAGTCAGGAACTTGGGGTAAGAAGAAACCAATACTTTATGGTACAGCCGACATACAGCTTTATATTCAATAGAAATTGTTAGCAATAAAGAACAATGCGCTATTAATGTGTTTCCAGGCATACGACTAAAATCTAATCAGAAATCATTTGATGCCATGCTTATACAATGTGCTGTTTTTGTTTAATGTCATCTTGCATTATTTGCATTTGGGCCGCCAGGAAAGAATCCTTACCCTACTGTTTAATGTCTTTCAAGAGAGCAAACATATAAACGTGCTCTCATTATCATAATATAGACCTGGCAGATGACTAGTTCTTGAGGGACAACTTGTACTGCAATACAAACTAGGTGCTTGATGGACGTGCATAAAAAGGGGGAATATTTACGGTTGAATATGAGAGGGAGAATTTTGAGAGCGAGAACTGAGAAATGACACTAATATTTAGATTAGAAAATAGAGATAAACATGAAATTAAGAGAAACCTTTTGAATCTTGCGTGATGGCAAGTTTTTCGTGTGATTGGGATGAAACAGGATGTATTTAGTGGGAGTGAAACAGGAGGACTTCTACTCTCTTGTCACTCTTTTTCTGAATTTATCAAAAATCACATGGCTGAGATTCATTCATTCACCTTCTTACCCGCTTATTTCCTAATTCGGGGTCATGGGGGTCTGCTGGAGCCTATCCCAGCGCACATAATGGTGAGAGTGGTACAAACACATACATTCACTCCTATGGGCAATTTCGAATCACCAATCAACCTAATGTACATGTTTTTGAACAGTGGGAGGAAACCCTAGTACCTGGAGGAAACCCAAACAGGCACAGGGAGAACATGCAAACTCCGCACGGAAAGATCCCAGACCCGGGAATTGAACCTGGACCTTCTTGTTGTGAGGCGACCATGCTAATCACTACACCACCGTGCCACCCATGGTTGAGATTACTTTTAGCAATTTAATGCAGAGTAACATGTTGGTGAGGAGAATGTTTTCCACTTTAAAATAATGAGCCAGGTCATTAGAACTGTACTTCCTGTAGGCTGACAAGGTAACGCTTGAGTAATTAGTAAAAGGTTGACATGGATTTTACAAGTAATCAAGTGCGTAATTTAGCATACTTCATATCTGACACATGCTGTACAGCCATACATCTCATTATATTCTACCAGACAGGAAGGTGTAGTTTTGTGCTTATCCAAATATAAATTCAGTCAATAACTTTATTAATGATGAAACTTACTCTTCATTTCCATTTGATCTCTGTTCCAATTTGTTCTCTCTTTTAAGCTGAATAGAGCTCATAATTAAACTAAACGTCAAACTAATTCATTTAATTAATTAGTTTAACATTAAACTAATCCAATCATTTGTAAAAATGTTATTATTGTAATTATTATTATTATTAAATGTTTAAGCTAGAAATAAACAAAAAACATTTATACATTATCCAATTATACTTTTGTAGGAGTCACAGTTTTGATGGAGGGTTGTTAATGTTGTGATTAGTAATCTATTGGTTATTTTTAATGAATCTACCTCCTTAGTTAATTACCATAATTTTAATTTTGAAATAATATTATTGAAGAAATAATAATCATTGAAAAAATACCTTCATGCTAAATAATCTATTACTTATTGATTAGTTAACTTTGAAACTATATAAGTTTATTATGTGTAAATCTGGTACATCCTATAATCTATATTTATGTCTTCCTGCAGACAATTCAAATTCAAATATAATATAGGGTGGCATAGTGGTTAGCACAATCGCTTCACAACAAGAAAGTCCTGGGTTCGAATCTTGGGAAAGGGGCCTTTCTGTGTGGATGTTGCATGTCCTCTCAGGTTTTCTCCAGGAACTCCGGTTTCCTCCCACAATTCGACAACACGTACATTATGTTTAATTGGTGTTTCTAAATTGCCCATAGAAGTGTGTGTGTGTGTGTGTGTGTGTGTGTGTGTGTGTGTGTGTGTGTGTGTGTGTGTGTGTGTGGTTATTCGTCAATGTATGCTCCCGTGATAGATTGGTAACCTATCCAGATTGTACCCTTGCTTTTCACCTTATATGCGCTGTGCTACAGCAGAACCCTAGAGTTAGGGAATAAATGGGATAGAAGATGAATGACTGAATGAATGAATGAATGAATGCTTCTTTTATCCTTCTTTCTTAGATTGAAATCAAATCATTATGAAAGGAATAATGTTGGCCAACCACAGGCCATAATGTGTAATATAAGGTTGTGGAAGATAAAATGCTACTGAATCTATTGCTAGTCATGCTTTTTAATAAATCTGCCAAATTTATAATCCACCTGCATCTTCAAACCCTTTTGAGTTGTGATTATTTCCAGCAGATTATTTCCTATTAAAGAAATGGATCATTTGCATGCAACCCAGAAACAGTCAAGGTTATAAATGAAAAGTCTCCTGGGAGGTGCAGCGATCAGAGGGGGTCTGCTGACGCAGAGTTTTTGTTTTTCCTTTACCTTTTGTAATTCATATAGGGATTATGGAAAGAAACACGACACAACAACCAATCTTTCTTTAGTGTTCTTCTGGGGAATATCATTTTCGCTATTTTAGCACTTTAAATTATATATTTGTGCATATACATATATCTCTCTGTTCATCCACGTTGGTAATTATTATCATTATTATTATTATTATTATTATAAGGCGGCGCGGTGGTGTAGTGGATAGCACAGTCGCCTCCCAACAAGAAGGTCCCAGGTTCGATTCCCAGGTTGGGGATCTTTCTGTGCGGAGTCTATCTATCTATCTATCTATCTATCTATCTATCTATCTATCTATCTATCTATCTATCTATCTATCTATCTAT
>JAOTRA010000039.1:3331613-3352159 GCA_026260255.1 Pseudolaguvia tuberculata | reverse complement strand
TGTGTGTGTGTGTGTGTGTGTGTGTGTGTGTGTGTGTGTGTGTGTGTGTGTGTGTGTGTGTGTGTGTGTGTATGTCTATATGTTGGTTCAGCTCTATTACTGATTGATGGATGTTGCAGCATGGAGACTTTCTAGAAAACAAAGGTGCAAATTTTAAGGCAACAGTCATGGGGCAATTGTGGTGGTGAGGTGTCCGGAGACATTTGGACTAAAAAGTGCAGCTGTTAATTGGTGATTGGTGATGATTTTTCACTGATAAATGATACGTACTGGACTAGTGATATGAGTCTCTGCATACCAAAAAAAGTATTTGTTTAGCTTGAAATATTAAAAAAATCTTAGGAAAGATAATGCTGTCTTTCAAATCTGTTCAATTGTCTTATCAATATTAAATGCTGAGGATCTGTTTGAAATAAAGTATCACAATCCTCCTCTTCTTTTTTCAGTGAGAGAAGAGTATGTGGCGACCTTCAAGGGCTCTGAGTTCTTCTGTTACGACCTCTCTCCAAATCCCATCCAGAGCAGCAGTGATGAGATCACACTCTCCTTCAAGACCCTGCAGCGCAACGGCTTGATGCTTCACACGGGCAAATCGGCTGACTACGTCAACCTGGCGCTGAAGAACGGTGCCGTCTCGCTGGTCATCAACCTGGGCTCCGGGGCCTTTGAGGCCCTGGTTGAGCCTGTCAATGGGAAATTTAATGACAATGCCTGGCATGATGTGAAGGTTACCAGGAACCTCCGTCAGGTAACCGCGCACAGAAGGCGGTGGTCAAGAATGGATAAAATTAATTTTATTTTAATAAAAGCTTGAAACAGTAAGCATTCTTTTGGGATAGCTTTAGCAGTAGTCGCTCTGATTGTGAAATTTAGTTGCTGTGAAAGTCATAAATCTTCAGTGGCTAATTGGCCTGGAGTGTAAATATTTCTAACCATAATATTGTGACAAGATATTTTAACTCAGATTAATGATGTTAATGTGGGAATAAAACCACCTGGTCCAACTATGTCTAGCATGCATTTGCTGTGACGTCTAAGATGATGCAGGCAAGTGGATGTGCGTCATATTTGAGAAAATTTATTCTGTATTCTTGTATGATGAAGCTCAATATATATATATATATAAAAAAAATTATGCTCATTACTTTCTTACTAGCATTCGTCATCGCATTCAATTGAAATACCAAGACGGGATATAAAACCTCGTCTAGACTTTGGCATGTCATATAATGCCACATGGTTAAGAAGGAAAAATAAATATCCTGTTGTCAGATGATAGCAATGTTGGGCTTTAAGTTGTGGCAGTGAATAAAACACTGTGGGTTATATGGCAGGCCGGTTCAATTCCTGATAAAATGGCAATGCAAGCACTTTGGTGCAAAAGTCTAGTCTGCTTCTCCTCTTCTTCTCCTCCTTCACTCTTTTCTAAATGTTACTAACCTGCTTTTTGGGGGACAAAAAAAGAAACTAACCTCTCATCCATGGAATGTGTCATTTACTAACCAATTACCTTTTACTAACGTGCAACGCTGATATACTAACCTTGGCAACAGACCATCTTTTTTGACTAAGGAATGGTGTTCTGTTTTTTAATTTCCTTTCTCCCCCCTTTTCCACAAAGCACTCAGGCATTGGACACGCTATGGTAAACAAACTACATTGTTCGGTAGATATCATTCTAATTGTTTCTTAGTTTGGGTTTGCCGTGTGTCTATTTTCCTTTCTTTGAACCGTAGACATCAAAACTTAACAAAAAATGGGGGAAACTGCGGTTGGTACTCTTTTACGCTTACTTCCCCCTCCCTGCCCAAGTCCCCTTTTTTCTTTATTTATCATGTTTGATTTTGGTTTTGTCCTGTCCATGTTTTGGAGTTACATTACTCCCTTAGGTTTTTTTTGTTGTGATTGTTGTTGTTGTTGTTGTTAGCTGCCTTTGTGTGTGTGTGTCTCATTTGGTCCAGCAGCACCGTAGACCTTCATTCCGCATGGCGCTGGCATTCGTCGTCCTTTTTACTAACATCTCTGCACTGCATCAGGCCATTTGTGCCTAACGGGGGTGGCTGCTTTGTAATTTTTTCTCTTTTTCTTTATGTAATCTTGGTTTTGCGCTCACATTCTAAGTGAACAAGCTGCATGCACAAACACACACACACACACACACATGCACACACGCTCTCCTGTGATTGGTCTCATTAGCTGTGCTTACTGTTTGTGGATTTCTCTCTCTCCCCCTTGCTCTTCTTTTATTCCTGTCTAATTTAAATCTCAGGATATAATTATTTTTTTTCTTCCCCCTCTTTCAACGTATGCATGCAGGAAGGGAGAGACCATAAAGCCTGCTTTCCATTCAGTCAGAACTGTGTGAAATGTGTGCGGCTCTAATTGCCTGTGCGTTCATTTCTAACCCGTGTGGCATGTTTTGTCCTTTGTTTAACATTATACAGAAACATAAAAGACATGAAAAGTAATCGACATGCACTTGTACATGAGCAATACTAACTTCTAGCACACATATGCTACTAACACCATTTTTGTGTCTGCTGAGTTATCTTTTTTTCAGTACTGGTAATACTAACACCGAGTGTGGGCCTCTGTGCCGCTCACTCTCTCAACTAACCTAACTACTAATATCTAACCTAACCTGTTCTAACCCATACTGTGGGTTTGGCAGACTAGAACTCAACACCCTAATAGAAAGATCTGAATACAAAAATAAATAAATAAATGAATCAATAAAAGTGTTTACGTCTCTTTCCTGAAACAGACATGAAAATGGGTTAATTCGAAATCAATAGGCAAATATTGATCAAAGTATCCTAATCGAAAACAAAACAACTAATTGTCCAAATCCTTACGAAGGGGGAATGGAGCCCTATATCAGCAATCAAGTTATGTGTGAGTATAGCGTGTCCTTTCCCTGTGCTTTGTTGTCTAGGTTACAATATCCGTGGATGGGATTCTCACCACCACTGGATATACACAAGAGGACTACACCATGCTAGGCTCCGATGACTTTTTCTATGTCGGTGGCAGCCCCAGCACTGCTGACCTACCGGGATCTCCTGTTAGCAACAACTTTATGGGCTGCCTCAAGGAGGTAACCTTACACTACCTAATATACATGCATGTCTTTTAATTTAGAATATATTCTGTAGAAGGAAATGATTGAACCAAATGCTAACTTGTTCTTACTACAAAACAAAACAAACAAAAAAAAACAACAACCCTGCCGCTGACCTGAACCATCCAGTAATTAACTTTCTATTAAATGGATTCTACACACAGTTGATTCGGTGTATTTGTTGATGATAATGGCTCACAAATGTCAACATTGTACTTTTCCCACAGGGAAAAATAATTCAAAGAAAATTGACATTTTGAAAAAATCTACAGGATGATGATGGCTTTATCTTTGAATAGAGTAGAATTCTATTAAACTCAAAGACAAGGTCTTAAAAACATTTACATATAGGTGCCTGGGTCTCAGACATTTACATAAATGGTAAAAAAAAAAAAAAAACCTGGTAAAAAGCTCAGGTTAGATAGCCATCTAGCATTAGGAGAGACGATAATAAACATTTCTGAATTTGACCTTTGAAAGTTCTACGGACCTTTGCCAGGTTATCTCACATTATCATACCAGCTAGCAAGAGAAGTGCAGAATAATGCCATTGAAAGTTTCACTTTCCTTACAGAAGCTGTGGGAGGAAACACGGTGACACTTCTGCAGCTTGAGCGTAGGAGCTATAGAAATGCTGTGATAAACAATACATTTCAATAATCGGCAAGGATTTTTTTAAAGCGTGAGATGTCTAGGAGTTGTAGTGAGCATTTGCAAATTTCTCCTAACACATTATATCTTGCTAGCTGCCTTTAAGAAAAGTTATTATCAAAATAAACCAGTTTGACTGAGATGTATGTTTTGTTCGCTATTAGCATACTAGCATAGGACTGGACTCATGTTTGCGACAGTTACAGGGCTTCTTTTAGTGTCAGAAATCGAGCACAAATGAAGGGCACCAATTTGGAAAAATTGGGCGTAGAGAGTGACGTCACTTGCCTAAATTTTTTTTCTTCAAATCAAGCACAAGTGATTGACACAGATTTTGTGTGATTTAGACAAACTGATATGGAGAGAGATGTTACAGCTCCCGTAGATGGTTATAAATAATAAAGAAAAATAGATACAGCATTTGTTTTAACGGCCCAAACAGGTTTGGATCTCACAAAACAACCCAGCGCAAACATTAATTTTTGCAACACCAATTAGCACAAACGAATGGTATAGCTTTGGTTTTAGTTTCTTTTTATGGTGTGGATTGGACACATGACAGGGTTGCTAATATTAGCTAGCTTGCTTACAATATCTATATGAATATTCATGGGTATTTTTGTCAGGCCCTATTTAAGTAATTTCCATGATGGCAAACAGTTGTGCAAATAGTTACTAGGGCTGGATGTGGTTAAAGCAATTAAACTAAGGTGTGATAAGGTGTGAAGTTATTCTAACGGGAGGGGGGGATACTTTTTAACACAGGGTGTAGTGAAAGAATTTTGTTTTCCCTCAGGATGTATTTACAATTATTTGGATGCTCTGAAACCGTAAGTACCAGTACTATACGCTTACATACTGGCCATAATCCCAGCTCTATATTTCTAAGCACAGCCATTCAGAACTGATCCTAACAAATATCCTAAAATGGATATGAAAATCATACTTTATCTTTACTAAGCCAAACACACACATATACACCATTTGGTATTGTAGCATTTTACCATTTTTTATTAGTGTCTAATTTCTGGTGACCCTTTAAACATTTTGGTCACAACACCAAGCCCTATGCTGAGAACATTTTTTTATCAGTAATCGGCTGCTTTTTTTAGTGCAGGCCATCACACACACACACACACACACACACACACACACACACACACACACAGCTGTAATGCATTCTCTAATTAATATTGTTGATGAGGTTGCTCACATCCGAAGACTGCTAATTTGAAAATAGGTCACAGATCGTCAACAACAGTAGCAGTAATAAACAAAATAAACAAGAGGGTTACAGTCAGGATAAATACCCTTCCAGTAAGTGGTGAAGCTAAGGTTTGACTAATAAGGGGTGTTTTTTATTAGTGAGGAAATCTCAGTCTGTACAATTTTAATGTCCCATTGTTTGTAACATTCATCCAGCTGAACTGCGGATGAGCTGCAACATTTTTAAACGGTGTACTATCCTTAATACATCTCTAACCATCACAGTAATCACAGTATCAGGACCCCAAACCGATTGATCTGATCCTCATATCTGTTACCCAGGCAATAACTGCCATTTGTGCAGTGACTAGATTGTATTGCTACATCATTTATTAGGCAGGGTATATCGTGTAACACTGAGGTTTCCGAGGTCCAGTCCTAAAGGGTCGGTATCCTGCCTGAATTTAGCTCCAACTTGCCTTAACTCATTTACCTGTAAGTTTCGAATAAACCTAGATGGATCTTCATTAGTTTGTTTATGTGTTTATTTAAGAATGGGGCATATCTTTTCAGGACACCGACTCTCCAGTATTTGCCTATCTTAATTGGCAATTTGATGGCTTAATAAAATTCTGACCAGTTCTGCCAAAAGTGGGTGGGTTAGAGATCACTGTTTAGTGGTTTAAACTGTGATTGAACAATGGAATGTATGTAGAGTTGTAGATTTATATGAATTATATTACATTTAACTAAAACAGAATAAACAGATCTTTCCTATTTCATCTTAGATATATAAGTTGTGTAGAAATTAAACAATTAACGGGGTTACCCGTGTTTATTTTATGTGTTTATGTATAATGTGAGCAGTGGGGTTGTAGCTCTACAATGTAACCATACATTAAACCGTATGGATACCGTGTGCTTACATTCTGGAAGTATTCATTTTACTTTGCATTTGATTTACACAGTGAGCTGTAAGACTTGATTTAATTACTAACCCAAAATTTAGATTTGACATTGAGGGTAAAAAGGATGATGGTTGATGATAATGATAATATTAATAATTGTTATAATTCATTCATTCATTCATTCATCTTCTTACCCACGGGAGTATGCTGCGCCTATCCTAGCACACATGGGGCGAGAGGCAGTGGGTACACCCTGGACAGGTCGCCACTCCATTTCAGGGCAACACACACATACATTCACTCCTATGGACAATTTACAATTACCAATCCACCTCATCTGCATGTTTTTGGACTGTGGGAGGAAACCGGAGCACCCGGAGGAAACCCACACAAGCACAGGGAGAACATGCAAACTCCGCACAGAAAGAGCCCGGGATTCGAACCCGGGACCTTCTTGTTGTGAGGCGACTGTGCTATCCACTACGCCACCGCACCGCCCATCGTTATAATTATAAATGTTAAATAGCATTTCAAATTTTCAGAACTAAATGAGTTGGTAATTTTGATGCAAACATGCATCTGTCCATGTGGTCAATAGAGGGAGCTATGTGTGAAGTACACGTAAGGCAATGTTCCAAATATTTTCTATAGACTTAGCAAATCTAAAGAGGGCTGCGTGATCAATTGTAAAACGGGATTTTCTGTTTATTTGTTTATTTGTTTTTATAAAACTAGACAAAGAAAACATTGCTACAATATATTGGAGCCTATCCCAGTGCACATAGGGTGAGAGGCAGGGGTCCACCCTGGACAGGTTGCCAGTCTATTGCAGGGCAACACCACACAACTACACACACACATACACATAAGTTGAATCAGCAAGCAACGTAATGTACATGTTTTTGAATTGTTGGAGGAAACCCATGCAAACGCAAGGAGAACATGCAAACTCCGCACAGAAAGATCTCTAGTCCAGGAATCGAACCTGGTACCTTCTTGTTGTGAAGGGACTGTACTAATCACTAAGCCACCACACTGCTCTAGAATGATTAGACTATTAAGAATAAGTCAGTCTAATCTGTGTACTTCACTGCAGTTTAAAAAGTTTACCTAAAAGTTTAGATGTTTATCTATAGTCTGGTGAGTTGGCCAAATGACAGAACGTTTCTATAGGCTAGTCAGTTTGAGACTTCATTCATGTCCATAGAATAAACATTGTGGATTAATTAACATGCTTAACATTTTATCTTCTAACCTGCTTTTATCTTCTAACCTGCTTTTATCTTCTAACCTGCTTTTATCTTCTAACCTGCTTATTCCCTAATTCAGCATTATGGGACTTACAGTTATAGTTTGTCATTTGGCAGATATTTGGTCTCTTTTTTACAACTGAGCAATTGTGGGTTGAGGGCCTTGCTCAAGGGCCCACAGTGGCTGCTTGGTGGAGGTGGGAATCAAACCCCGGTCCTTTTGGTATTAGTCCAACACCGTAACCAATAGGCTACCACTTCCTACAGGGAGTCTGCTGGAGCCTATTCCAGTGCACATAGGGTGAAAAGAAAGATTACCGGTTGCCAGTTCATCGCAGAGCCACACATAAACGAACAACCACACACTTTGATGGGCAATTTAGAATCACAAAACAGTTTATAAAGCATGAGTGATTGATTAACAGAATGTGTACTGATATACACATTTCACAAATTTTCACATTTAAAGCATTTGGCAGACAACTTTGTTTGATACAGCTGAGCAATTGGGTGTTAAGGGCTTTGCTCAAGGACCCAACAGTGCCAACTTGGTGGTGTTGGAAACTGAACCAATTTAGCAGTCCAAAACACATTAACTACTGCGCATTAACCCCTGCACTACCACTCTCGTTATTTAAATACCACTTCCCCTATTTTACATACATTAAATTGAATTGAAAAAGGAAGATTCTTGCTTGGTGAATGGTTTTGTAAGACATAAAGAGATTTTGTTTTCTTATCCGACCCCTAATAGACTTGTAATCTCTTGCTGGTAGGCAGGATGAAGAAGTGGTGTATAATTTGGAGAGCCATAATTGGAAGATCAATTTAGAAGATAACGTTTCAGTTTCCATTTAGTTTGTAATATAGTTATATTTCTCCAAAGGATCACTTTAATATAGTTGAGATACATTTTTGCAGAGGTTCCTAGCTTTCAGTAAATCTATATACAGTCTGAAAAAAATGCTTTTGAGTATTTTCTTCAAAATTAGCTAACAAATAAATGTTCTTTTATTTAAAATTAGAGCAACTTATTTTTATCTCTTTTATACAACTGAGCAAATGGGGGTTACAGCTTTTGCTCAGGGGGCCCAGAAGTGGTAACTTGATGGTGTTGGAAATCAAACCACTTTATCAGTTCAACACCTTAACACCACTTCTCTTTGATTCTCTTTGCTTAAAATGGTATTTTAAGAAACATTTTCTTTAAACATTTTGAGAACATTTAAGCACAAATGAAATCCTATGAACATTTCATTAATACTAAGTTCTAAAACATGGACAACAAACTGTCTCTTACCATAAAAACATAAATCTAAGACATTTGGTCCATGCTGAGATGGACTGGCAACCTGTCCTATGTGTACTTCTGCATTTTGCCCTATGTGTAATGTCTCCAGCAGACAAAGGTGTCTAAAGGTTACCCTTTATCTGGTAAAATACATTTTTACAGCTGAGAGTTAAAGCAGTGGCTACATGGTGGTGAATCAATAATCTTCTAATCAGCAATCCAATTGGTAGCTACAGTAGGCATGTTGACCCTTGATGTTGACCTGTATATCATCAATATACTGATGGGTATATTGTAATTTTTTTTATCTTAGTAAAACCAAAAGAATATTCTATTTTTACAAGTCTGACAAAAAAATTGGCCCTATTGGCTTTTAGGGGTGGGGTTTAGGCTTCTGTCGGACAAACAGTTTTGGACATTATAACATTTGCTGAGGACATCATGTCCCTCTTAAGACAATCTAGTGAGGTGTATTAAAAATAATATCTATCTATGTGAAAGAAAATGTAAGTTGAAGCCACTTCATTATCCTACAAACTGACCAAATCAAATATATTCTTATGTTAAATAACTGTTTTGTTATTTCTCAAGATAAAGGAAACAAAAACAACAATACGGACTATTGAAGAATGAACATACACATTAATCAAACCGATTGGTTTATTGGGTCAAATAGGCTGTATTTGATACAAGTCAACTACGTGTCATCTTATTGACATAGCTGACCAAATGATCAACACGCTTTAGGCTTAGTAAAGGCTCTTTGAAGCTAAAGCCTTCATTTCAAAAGCAACACAGAAGAAATCGATCTGTTTGTTTGTCCGGGTGTGAAGGTGCAGCTTGTGATGAAGCCTGTGTCTGGACAGGTAACGTCAGTAGCCGCGCTCTGTCCTCACATTCCCCTGTAATCCCTTTTTTGGGTCATAAAGTAATGATGTCATTTCTCCAGATTAGACCTGTAAATACAAACGTGTTAAGCCTTCATACGCTGCCAATAAGCCACAGAAAGAGATTCTAGGCTAATCTTCTTTTCAGCTCACTCACAACAGCTCGGTTTAATAGTAATGACATTTACAGAGACGCATTTGGGAATTTCATTCTACACAATATAGGGCCAAAAGTTTGTGGTCAATTGAGCATTACAAACACATTCTACTTTAAACATTTGATTCCCAGATTTGTTCCCATTTTGCTATTGGATGAAGATCCAATCTTCTAGTAAGATATTGCACTCCATTGTTGTGTTTGAATGTGAGATATTTCTTCATTCAGCTCCAACAGTATTAGTGAGATCAGATCCTAATGTCATCCTTATGGTGTTCAGTGGTGGTAAGACTATGACTTTGTATCAAGCACTAGACAACTAGGGGCTTCCATATTTGTAGCAACAGTTTGGAAAGGAACCATATATGGATCTGATTGACAGGTGATCACAAACGTTTGGTAGTATAGTATATCTCTGGCACACAGATACACACTGTAGATGTTATCCTTGTCTCCTGAAATTGCAGGTATGGCTTTAGTGCATGGTCATTTGATTGACATTTGCCTGAAGCCTCATCAGTATCCCACTATTGTATCCGTATTCCATTATCTCTTTTTTCCGGCTCGAATGTAATCGAAGCGAAATTAAAAGAGGGAGATATTGAGCAGATTGTTGCAGGGTTGAAAATCACAGCATTTTAGCCATTTGGAAAAAAAAAAAAGCAGTGAGACAAAATAACTCAGCCGGCTGGAGCCTTTGTATAATAGAAATTGCCCCAGCTCAGTTTGGTCTCGTAGGTCACACTGCATTGTTAATCAATACAGATATGATACAGAATGCACTTCCATACTGATTTTTCAGGATATAATTAGAGTCTGGTTTCTAGCACTAGAAAGTTTTTTTCATTCATTCAGTTCACGGGCTAATCGAGCAACTGCTGAGAGCAGAAGTGAAAAAGAATTACACATCAATATCATAGTGACTGTAACTATAGTCTGGTTTAAGCATTTCATGGACATTATATCTACAATTTGATATATAATTTCTATAGGATGCAAAATATGTATCTGGTCATCGCTAAACCTGCTTTTACTATAGTAACTAATTAACTATGGTAAATGGACAATCAGAGATTTTTATATATACTTCCATGTCCTACCATGTTTGAAGGACACACAGCCCATTTTCACAGCCTCTCCGCTTACAATTACAGCATTTGGCAGATGTCTTTATACATAACAGATTACAACAATTTCTTTTATACAATGGAGTAATTCTGCCTTGCTCAGTGACAGTGGTGCTGGAAATCGAACCCCGATCTTCCACTTAGCTGTCAAGTATTTTATTCATGGGGCTTGTATGTTCCAGAGGATCAGTCTGCTATTTGTTTATTTAGATTCTTATTATATCTTTTCTGTGTGCTCTTTATTTGTCTTCTAAAGGTTGTATACAAGAACAACGATGTGAGGTTGGAGCTGTCTCGTCTGGCCAAACAAGGTGACCCTAAAATGAAGGTTAGTGGAATTGTGGCATTCAAGTGTGAAAACGTGGCCACGCTGGACCCTGTCACCTTTGAGACGCCCGAGTCCTACATCACCCTCAGCAAGTGGACTGCGAAGAAAGCTGGGTCCATCTCTTTTGACTTCCGCACCACTGAGCCGAATGGACTGCTGTTGTTTAGCCATGGCAAGCCCAAGCAGCAACAGCAAAAAGACTCCAAGGGCCCTAAAACTATGAAGGTGGACTTCTTTGCCATTGAGATGCTCGATGGTCACCTTTACCTACTACTAGACATGGGCTCGGGTACAACAAAGACACGGGCCGTCAACAAGAAAGTCAATGATGGAGAATGGTACCATGTGGACTTCCAAAGAGATGGCAGATCAGGTAAATTGTGTATTTATGTGGTATTTATAACAGAGAGGTAGAGCTATAGATTAAATTACTCTCAACCTAAGGGGATTTTTCAACTTGCAGAGAGCTTTGAAAAACTAATATAAAATGTACACTATAAATTGCCTCATTTCCATAGATAATTCTATCCATTGTTTGCCTCGAGTTTATACTTAGTGATGCAGGAGATGAATCCTTGCTTTCTTTCAATATGTTACTTTAAATATGAATGACTATGAAAACCCAACAATGCTCTGTCAGACTAAGATTTAAATGAGATTCCCCCTACCACCGCCAACACCTACATACCCCATCCTTTCCATTCCTAGCTACCATTTTTTTTATGCTTGGGTTGCCATGGAAACCAGAAGTCAGTTTCCCACAGGAGGAAAGGTGTTAGCATTTGGCACTGCCCAGTAAAGACAGTTCATTCCTCATTCTTTCCCTTCTCCATCACTTCCTCCCATCAGCGACACACTTGCCTCAGGTCTGGGGAGTGGTGTTTTATGAACCTTTGTCCTTCCAACCGTCAAACTTAGCCTTATTGATCTTGAAGTTTCTAGGTGAAAAACATATGTCTCCCTGTTCTCTCCAAAGATAGACATGCAGGTCACCTACATTTATTCTAACATGCCGAATGAGCGAGAATTATATGGAAAAAATTACATAGCACGTGGGGCAATTATGAAATCAGATTTCTAAAGCATGGGTGGTATTTTAGTTTCACGGTAATGCAGAATTCAATTGGGATTTAATAGGGCTCAGCTGAAGAAAAGATATAGAAATTGAGAGTAGGAGACCAAGAGAGTGAAAGAAAGAGAGGGAACGACAGAGAGCGAGAGAGATACGAACAGAAGCGACATAATCTCCTTGGTTTTTAAATTGTTATTCTTCCAGGCATACTCAAAAGACACTATCCGTGACGTTCAATTCCATCACGTCTTTATAGCGAGATTAGCATAAGCTCCCTAATACAGTGTTTCATTGTTGCCATGGTGAGGACGGTCACATTTTCATGGCTTGAAAAAAAGAAAAAGAAGCAAAGAAAAAAAAAAGCGAGATTGGCAGGCTACGGCAAGCTGAAACGGGATTGACAGATGGGACCTTCACTGTGAGCCAAACAGTATGAGCTGTGCTATGTCACTGTGCAGTCTGTATGAATTGCCTGCCTACACATGCACACAAACACACACAACACACACACACAAGACAAAGATACTTAAACGTGCATAGGAAGTGTAGGTAGGCATGTCTTTGTATGTACATATGGTCTGTGTATATATACAGTATGTCATATCATCTGTCAGATGTATGTATGTGCTGGAGAAAGTGCATATGAGTGCGTGGGAGAGGAAATATAAAGGCAGGCCCACCATACGGTAGTGCTGTGCTGGGTAATCTGTGAGCATCGAGAAGCATTGAGAGACTGGATGATGGAGAATGTTCATTTACTGATGACCTGAGAGAGATGTTTGGCTGCTATTTACGGCAATAATTGGCAAGTTCACTGTACTGGATAAGATGGTGTGTACTTGTCTGTGTGTAAGTGTGTGTCATGGGGTTTAAACAAAAGAAAGATGTACAGTTATGTGTGCTTTAATTAAGAGAAGCAATATTCAGGTCAACTTGTGAAACTACCAATCTGTGTACCATAGTCAAAAAGAACTGCATTATCATTTATTATTTGGTTATATAATATACACCGCTGGTTCCATATGTGAACACTGAAATGATTACATAGTTTGTTAGAGCTTCTACCTCTATTCGATATTTTAGGCAGCAGTTTCCAACAAGGGGGTCCCAACTCACAAGGGAGCCTCAGCAAGAGCTCTTTATGGGGTCACATCGTGTTTTTAAAAGTGTTTAGCAGTGAGTTTTAGGAAGAACAATCATACTGTATTAGTATTTTATCCATGATCTCCTGGATAACCAAAAAATAGACAAATATCTAATGTGTCCTTCATAAAAACAACAGAGTCTCACTGATTCTCCTTCTGCAGATAATAATGACCCAGGCATACTTAACCCAGGTGAAGAAGCTCCCACCACATCAGGTTGCAGTGATAGAAATACTGGAAACACAAAATACAGGAAATATAGAGAGCGATGATCATTAAGTGTAAAGTTTTTCTTAAGGAAAAAAAAGGATCTCAGGCAAAAAAAGTTTGGAACCATTGTTTAGGGGTGCTTATAGCATTGTAAAGTAACATTATTATGCAAACTCTGGGGCAACAAGTCAAGTTCATATCAAGTATAAAATTACAAAATTGCCACCTTAATTACTTAAGAAGCAAATGTTTGCTAATGTCACATGTATGATTTTGTAAACATTATTTCCCAGATTTAGTCTCACTTTACTCTTATCATATTCTTCACACTTAATAACTGAAGCGGCTTTGCTCATTCATCCACAATATTCATGGTTTTGTGAATGATAGGAAAGAGTGTCTGGAATGCAGTTGGTGTTCCAATTCATTGTGAAGATGTTTAGTAGGTCAGGAATCATTGGTTCTCTGACACCAGGGTGGCAAAGCTCAGGGTCTTTGTTTACTAGTGCATTGTCATGGCAGAAGGGAAAAAGTGACGTTATGCTACAACATACAGTAAAACATTCCAGCCAATTGTCTCCTGTGTCAAAATGTGTGGCAGGAGTTTGTGAAAATCACATGCATGCTGTGGTTGTTTGATGATTCATTCATTCATTCATTCATTCATTCATTCATTCATTCATTCATCTTCAAGCCTACCCTTTCCCTAATTCTAAATTCCTAAAACTATTCCAGTGCACAAAGGGTGAAAGGCAAGGGTACACCCTGGAAAGTCCATGGAAGGGTCACATATTGATCAGTAGACCATGAAGACCTGGGTTCGAGCCAAACCACCGCCAAGGATGACCTGGGCTCAAGTCCGCCACTGTTGAGTCCTTGAGCCAGACCCTTAAGCCTTCCTGCTCCAGGGGCGCTGTACAATAGTTGACCCTGCGCTCTGACCCCTAACTTACTAGGATGGAATATGTGAAGAAAAACATTTCATTATATGTTGTACCATGATGTCATCATGTATGTGATCAAATAAATTGGAATATAGACAAACAACTACACTCACTCCAATTTAGAATAACCAATCAACCTAATGTACATGTTTTTTGACTGTGGGAGGAAACCAGAGGAAATGTAAATGTGCAGATATTCTCAGTTCTTTCATTATTATACTAGTATAGTTTATTTTTGCTTTTATGTACTCCACTTGCACAGATATTGTACACATTATTATCTTAGATTAAGTGTGGAAACAAATCTAAATAAGCTATCCAGCTTGTCTGTATTACGCAGTTTTAAAATTACTCCCACTGTCTCATCTCATTTTCTTAAAGCTACGCCAATTTGGCCCTGGTTAAGTATGAAATAGTTTGTGTATCGGGTCTTATGCTGCAAATGGTCAGTATTACCCGTACTTTAAATCACAATGGTGTTTTATTGAGCTCGGGCAGTTAAACATTAATAAACAGGACTCGGCCAGCTCTCTGTGTGCATTACATCCTTGGCTGCAAAAGGGTTTCATGCAAATAAGGACTTTTCTTTTGTCACAGTTTTGAAAGTGGAAAGAATGCCAGCATGTAAGAGAGGCAAATAAAAGAGACAGGCAGAATGTTGCTGCAGATATACATGTTGTTAGTAGATCTTGCTTTCATAAAAAACAAAACTAGACATCTTTAAAGATTGATTTATGAAAGAAAGTCTCATATAATTTCAGTCCGTTCAAAATGCTGCCTTTAAGATTGATTTGGGGTTCTAAATAGTTTCTGGAATGGAGCCCTACCGGTCTTAATATACACTTTTTGGCAACCCTTTTTGGAGTCTTTTTTAAAATGATATGGGGAAGGCAAATATATTCTAATGTAATAATTAATGGTATATTTGCTTTAAATAAATGTCTGGGTTTTGTTGGGGTTTCCTGGGGACCCTATGCAGGTAAGTTATCTTGCTTAATTCCATCCCAGATTATATCAGACATTATCATTATTATTAAGCTTTCATTATTAATTAACTTCATCAAACTCTAATTTAATATAAAAACTGTAGGTGGAATAGAATGTCAAGCTTTTAATAAATTAATTTGAAAAAATGTAGGCAACCAACCAATGTATGCAAAGCTTGGGTTACAAGCAGAGAGCAGAATTATGGCTGGGGTTAAATTTCAGGGTGAGATTAGGAACAAAAATCCAAACACAAAGCACTGATCATTTTTAAAAATTCTCATGAGGTCAGATTAAAAAAAAGAAAAGAAAGCATTAAAATTAAAATGACCTCTGACTGTGATCCATTTTATATCTGATCCATGGGTTTGATTACAATAAATCCATAAGAGCTTCCCGTATAATAACTCTGAATAACTACAAATCACAAAGCCATGATTACACAAGGGCAGAGGCTGCTAATTAAAAGTGCTATTAAATCGATACAGACCTTGAGTGAAAAGTAAGTGTTAGTTCAATTAAATACGAAGGCATTCAAATCCTGCTTATTAACCTGCATAGGCGACAAACCACATTTTCATTCTACCCTTTGTTTTTCTTATTCCGTTCTGCCATAATCCAACATGCATTACTATAATTATTCGACTTTCATTCACATATTTTGTAAATAAATATTAGTATCATAATTGTGACTACAGAATTATAGTTGTTTAGAAAAACTGATAGCATTATAATTTTTCGTTTTTTTTATTTTATTTTTTTAGTTCATTAGTTATTCGAATGGCCCCAGATGGACAAAATGTCCTAAGTGTGTTTTGACTGTTATCTTGCAGCAGTGAAAATACTATTCCATGCATGTGATTTACATCCCAGGAATCCGACCACTTGCCATATTTTACATTTAACATGTTTCCCAGCATCATTAAAGCCAGGGAGCAGTGTTAACCTATTCTTCTTAAACTAATCCTCAGTTCAATGGCTCTGATGACTAGAACACTTTACAGTCTATTAAATGCATGGTATACATACTAAAGTTCGACATGTAATGTACTCTTAATAGATTTTTAATCCTTTTGTCATAGAATGAGTCAGAGAACATTTTAATAGAAACGTATTAAATATTGTCACATTCTAACTGAGTCACTGATCCAAAGAAAATAGGGTTCACACCATGCCTGAAAATCCAATTTGCTGCTTTAAGGTTACTAACAAAGTAAATTGTAACATTTACAGTCTAAAAGGACACCTTACCAGCATACCCATAACCGCCATTACAGTCTATTGCATTCTTAAATATATTTATAGAATTTGGCAGACACCCTCATCCAAAGTAACTTATAGTGTATTTATCTTTTTAATACAACTGATCAATTGAGGGCTAAGGACCTTGCTCAGGGGCCCATCAGTGACACCACGCCGCCCTAACTAAATATTAACTTTCTGAATTTTAAATGTAGTGTCACCGGATAATGTGAAGATTCATTCATTCATCTTCTTACCCGCTTATTCTCTAATTCGGGGTCACGGTGGTCTGCTGGTGCCTATTTCAACGCACATAGGGTGAGAGGCAGGCGTACGCCCTGGACAGGTCACCAGTCCATCTCAGGGCAACACATAAACAAACATTCACACACACATTCGCTCCTATGGACAATTTAGAACCACCAATCGACCTAATATACATGTTTTTGGACTGTGGGAGGAAACCGGAGTACCCAGAAGAAACCCATGTAAGTGCGGGAAGAACATGCAAACTCTGCACAGAAAGATCCTCGGTCAGGGAATCGATCTCGGGACCTTCTTGTTGTGACGAGACCGTGCTATCCACTACGCCACCGCGCCACCCCTATATGAAGATGATGCACTATATGTCTGATTTATAGTTATTACCTCTAAACAGAATACATGTACAGACTTATCTAATTTAACTACATATAGTTTGCTTGCTAATTTGACTCAGCCCCATTAAAAGTCTTTGGGGTGAACTGGAATGCTGAGTACATCCCATACCTTCTCATCTAACATTATCAACTGAACATATTCAAACCACTGTGGTTGAATGAACAAATCCTTTAAGGTTGAGACCAAATGTGAATAAACAGGTATCCTAATATCTTTGGCCACCATAGTAGATCAATGTTTGAAATTTAAGTCAAAATATTTGTCCAATTCTTTTTCAAAGCAAGAGTTTAGATCTTCTAAATTGGCCCAGTTGTGACTGCTCATTATACCCTAGGTGTATACCTGCCTCTGTGATCCTTATAGAGCTGAAGAAGAACTGAACTCTGAACTGTTTTTGTTTCTTCTTAGGAACCATCTCGGTCAACTCAGTACGTACCCCATATAACGCTCCTGGAGAGAGTGAGATCCTGGATCTGGATGACACCTTGTACCTCGGTGGGTTGCCAGAAGACCGCGCTGGCCTAGTGTTTCCCACGGAGGTGTGGACTGCACTGCTGAACTATGGTTACGTGGGCTGTGTGCGAGACTTGTTTATGGACGGCCAAAGCAAAGACATCCGGCGCATCGCAGAGGCCCAGAGAGCCATTGGGGTCAAACCTTCTTGCTCCAAAGAACCTCCAAAGCAATGTCTGAGCAACCCATGCCTGAACAGCGGCTCATGCAGGGAGGGTTGGAACCGATACGTGTGTGACTGCTCAGGGACTGGCTACCTGGGTCGCTCTTGTGAAAGAGGTAATTTATAGTGTTTACTGCTGCTGTAGATTTATGACACAATCGAGTTATAGTCATATTGCATAGTTGTTTATTATTTTCTGTATTTAAGAATGGATACTTAATTTATCCATTATGAAGAATACTTTTTATTTAAAGTCATTTGCACTGCAAATGTCAGGCTGTTTTCTGGACAGATACATGTTCTGTGATATATTATTTGCATGTTATAATAGACCAAACCAGCAAAGTTTTAAAAGGGTTGTGGGTTGAACAGAATCTTCACCCACTCACCGCAGCTCCGTTGTCAGCTCTGTATTGAAAAAGCGTGAAGCAGCCATCCAAGCTGACGTTAATATTACTGTCCTAATTGGGTTTCTTTCAATCCATGTCTCCTTCATAAAGAGGCACTCAAGCGTGCATTATTATTATTCTTCTTTTTTCTTATATCATCCATATCCCTGGCAGAATTTTAGTGCTGTTCGGCTGTTTCCAGACAAAGGCTCACGTCCAAATTTACCCCTACGGGTATGCACCATGCAAAAAGGGGCAAAGACAGAGAGACAGAGAGTCAATCATTTCCATTTTCTCTTTGCATTTATTGAGTCAGTGCTGCCCATCAGCACTATCTATGTGAAGTGCTCTTGGCTGGTAGTTTGTAATGGGGGTGTTTTGCCTTTAGTAATGAAAAAATAGTCTGGGCACAATAATCCCCCTCCTGTAGAAACATCTTGCCTGCTTGAATCAAACACAATTTGTTATGTTTTCATTTTTGCAACTGCATACAGGAATTTTGGAAATTATCTAAGCAGTCAATACGATAAGTAATGCTGGAGTATCATGTTCTAGATTGGCTGTGATAGTAAATGCTGCCCAATAAATCCACCTACCCCCACGCTATTTAACTGGCAAATTGGAGCAGTTTGTAAGAAAAGAAATAAAGGACGGGAAGACGGCTGTGAAGAGGAGGATGTAAAAAGGGTTTAATAAAAGGACACTAAATGTGGCAGATGTACAGGAAGTAAGGAATCTTTTTGCTGGAGTAGAAACCAGTGACTTTATAATACAGCTAGTTACAGCTAGAGTAAAAATCAAGTTAATTTAGTACAAAATAACGTATTTGGCAAGCAAATTTGGTTTCTATTTTCTATCTACAGCTTTATAGACTTGAGGTCATTGGTAATGAATGAACTAGGAGGTAGTAACAGGTATAACAAGCGCTATTCAATTCGATGTAACCTCACACACTGAACTGTGCATTGATCTGTGACTACATATTTTATTAATGGGACACAACAAACATTTTAGCAAATGTATGCATTATATATCAGTTTGAATAGGAATAACACACAAGTAACGGTTTGGATTCCAAGCAAACTGGCATCTGTTAACAAACAGGATTTTCAGGAAGTGTGGTCATATAAGTGGTAATATTACCTATAGGAAAGGGCCACAGTAGATGTTCCGAAACAGACCAACATTACTCTACGTAAAGCCATTTGATCCAGACAATTACTATAACATGAGACTCAATTTCACCCACTGTATACAGCCGGGAGCAGTAATCTTATATTGCACTGACCTCTATAAAGGGATTAAACCTGAAGAAGGGAAGAGGTGTTAAATCAGGACATGCATTCAACCTTGTGTAAGAGCGTTGTTTCACTTTTTCTTCCAATTGCTCAAATGCTCAATTGCTCTGTGTAAGGAGTCTTTCTTTTCTGAATTTGCATATTCTTCTTGCGCTTGCTTGGGTTTTCTTTGGGTTTTCAGGAAATCAGGTTTTCTTCCACAGCCCAGAAATACATTTATTTGATTGGTGATTCATATATATATGATATGTCATTTGTATCAACAAATTAGTTTAGTGTCTGACTTGTCTGACCAAATTTGCCAACATTGAATGGGAACCCACCCAATCTGGCAACACTGGTTGCAGTCACATGCACTCGGAAAGTTAATGAATCTTAGATAAATTGGGCTGAATGATTTATTCACCAGTTAGCATACTATATCGGATCTAGGTATCAGATATCATTTATTTAACATATCAATACAAATGATGTCATTTTTATTCATATTGATCCAAAATATTATAACATCCCTATAGAAGTGCAATATTTCTTTACTGCACCTTAGACTACTCTACAGTCACACTGCAGTTACATGTGGCCTACAATGTGAATGGTCAAGTCCCTTTCAGTCATTTTCAATCAACATGATATTCCACATATTGAAGTAGGAGTGAGATGAATTCTGGGAGGATATATGGATGTGATAGTCAGATGCCATCATGATGTTGATTATAGAGTATATATAGAGTTGAGAGTATACTGTATATACATACAACGTATTCCTTTATTTAGTAGCTAAAGAGTTGTCAGGGCAGCGCAGTGGATAGCACGGTTGCCTTACAACAAGAATGTCCCAGGTTCGAATCACGGTCTGGGGGATCTTTTTGTGTGGAGTTTGCATGTTCTCACCACGCTTGCGTGGGTTTCCTCCGGGCACTGGTGTTTCCTCCCACAGTCCAAAAACATGTAGATTAGGTGGATGGGTGATTGTAAATTGTCCATAGGAGTGAATGTGTGT
>JAOTRA010000039.1:3297440-3312127 GCA_026260255.1 Pseudolaguvia tuberculata | reverse complement strand
TGTGTGTGTGTGTGTGTGTGTGTGTGTGTGTGTGTGTGTGTGTGTGTGTGTGTGTGTGTGTGTGTGTGTGCGTGCATTCTCCCACTGGTCCTGACCTCTCAAAATGTTCCAGCTTTAACTTCTCTTATTTAACTCTACCTTTTTCCTTCACACTTGAAGAGATGAGAAGAAGTGACTAGATACATGGTCACCTGCACTACTTTGCTGACATTGAGGTCCTTCATCAAGAAAAAAAGCTATTAGTGATTAATATCCAGGTACTCTCAAAGTACAGCAGTGTGTCCGTTTTTTAATGAAGTGATATTGCCAATTTTATTTGTAGCTTGTAGATGCAAAGCGCAAATATTACATTAGAGGGAGCTGCATAAAAAATCTCCTCTGCTTCTACTCCTGGGCTGATTCACAGCCACCTGATCTGGATTCACAGTAATCTAGAGCAGAGAGAGATGGGAAATCGATAGCAAGCCTGGCAGTTCTTTAATGGCGCCTCTTTTTTCACCTGTTATCGAATGAGTCGCGCTTCAGGCAGCTCTGACAGTGACGTCCTGCCCTCATAGCTCCTAGCCAAGAGATGAGCCGAGACAACAGGCAACGGAAGCACAAGCATCAAGTGCTCTTGCTCTACAGCACAGGTCTGTGGGATGAGGTGGGGTCTGGACGAGGGGGTAATTGATTTGTGGAATGAAGTTTACACTCCGTAAGTTTTGAATGTTCAGAGGGGAATCGAATGGACGTGAGATAAATTTACAGCAAGCCATCTTTCTCCTGGAGCTGATGTTGGGTATGTTCCTGTGAGAGAAGAGAAGACTAATAGCTTGTCTCCATCTAGTGGCTGAAAGATGATAAGTTGATACTCTGGTGGACGTCTGTATTAGTCCCACAGTCTGTTAGCACTAGTCACGTCTGACCTGCTTTAGTTTTATTTGGATTTTAGAAACAGGGCCGCTTTTTCGTGGCCCTGTCGTTTTGGATGAGTGTGTGAATGTGGTGTAAGAAAGCTGAGGAGTCATTGAGTTGCGATATTTAACTCTGTTCCTATCTCCCTTTTCCTTCTTCTTAAACTTTCTCTTTCTATCTATCTGTTTTCTTTCTACTGCTAATGCTTTATAGCTCTTTTGCTTTCATTACCCTATCCCTCCATCGCACCTTCTGTGCTTGCTGGTAATGAATGTATGGGACTATGTTGTAGGTAAAGGTCCTGAGACAATCTTTGCCGGGCAGAACCTGAATGATAATGAATGGCACACAGTCCGTGTGGTCAGGAGAGGGAAAAGCTTGATGCTTACCGTGGATGATCTGCAGCCTTCAGAAGGTACAAATCATTCCCTCATTCTGCATACATATAAATGGCTAATCATCATATGGACATTTTTTATTTCTTTGCAGCAATGTCATTTTTTTCTTGCACTGGATTGTATATAATGAATTCCATGTGTAAGAAAAAATAATGTAAACAGTGATGTAATAGGTGTCCAGGGAATACTGAATTCCCGTAACCTTCCTCCCTGTTGGCAGGTTTTTGAAAGACATTGATAAAATATTGAAATGCTTTCTTGTCTCCCACCAGATCTGAGGTGGTTTACGTTTTTTCACATTGTTCACATTGACTATTTTTTGTCCTTCTCTAAAACTCTTATATGATTGGCCGGCCTCTGAAGGTCAAATTACAGGCGACCACACGCAGCTAGAGTTCCATAACATTGAGACGGGCATCGTTACAGAAAAGCTCTACATGCCTGCTGTCCCTTCAAACTTCATTGGCCACCTGCAGGGTCTGTCCTTCAATGGCATGTCCTATATCGATCTGTGCAAGAATGGAGACATTGACTACTGTGAGCTAAATGCCATGATTGGATACAAGAGCATCGTAGCAGACCCGGTGACCTTCAAGTCTCGCACTAGTTATGTGACCCTTCCAACACTACAGGCCTACTACTCCATGCACCTGTTCCTCCAGTTCAAAACCACATCCCCTGATGGCCTGATCATCTACAACCGAGGAGACGGAAATGACTTTATTGTGGTGGAACTGGTTAAAGGGTGAGTGTTGCTTTCCTCTATTCACATTTTCTCATCCTTTTCTAGTTTCCCTTTACAAAGTTTTTATACTGTTTCTTTATCTATTACTACTTTATGATTTACAGCATTGTTGTTTTATTGCTCATTTAGAAGCAATTGAAAAAAAAAAGGCCATATAAATTGATCTTGAGAGAAAAAGATTGTAGGTTGTAAATGGGAATAAAAGGATTACAGATTACGCCAGGTTGGTCTGTTATTGAAAAACAGTTCATGCTGGTATGGTGTAGTGCAGGGGTGTCAAAACTTTTCAGGCCAGGGGCCGCATTAACTGTCAAACAGCAGTTTGGGGGCCGATTACACACTCGAGGTCCAAATAAATAAGAATTCCCCATATTCACCACAGGATTCAGAACACTGATAATGTCCACATATTTACACACAAAGCTGGAAAAAAGGTTGATAAAATTCACAGCTCAATAAAGACGCATATGAGTCACACACACACACACACACACGCACACACACACACACATACACATTTCGTGTTATCATGATAAGTAACAACTAGGAGCTGAATTAACTTTTATATAGTATTTTGTTTGTATGTAGTTTTGTGCTTAAAAATATTCCAAACTCATTTAATAAGACGATTATCTAAGCACAAAATTCTGCCACTAGAGGGCGGTATTTTATCTTAAAAACGTAATGTCCACATAAGCGGATTTTGCTTATAAGATACATGTAAATTTCCATAATTTTATTCGTAGATAAAAAAGGTTCCGCGTGCCGGATGAGAGGACCTTGCGGGCCGCATTTGCCCCGCGGGCCGTAGTTTGGACACCCCTGGTGTAGTGTGATGTGATGTCATTAGAAATAGAAATGGCCTCACTACCAGCACACCTTCCAATGTGTTCTTCAAAAACTAAGGGGATTTCTCAAATCACTTTTTATAAATTTTGTATTGAAACATAGCAGTTATTTTTCATTCATTCATTCATTCATTAATCATTTTACCCACCTATTCTGTAATTCGCATAGGGCAATAGGCGGGGTACAACCTGGATGGGTTGCCAGTCCATTGCATGGCACACATAGACAAACATCCATTTACATACACATTCACTCGTATGGAAAATTTTTAATCACCAATCGACCATGTTTATGGACTGTGGGAGAAAACCGGAATACTAGGAGGAAACCACATAGCCATTAAGCCATGACCATAATATATTTAATAAATAATAATAAATTTTTTAAAATCCTTTTGTTTAATAAATTGCAAAGCTATTCTTCTCTCTAAACACAGCCCCACTCCTCAAGTGACCCAATTCCGATTTATCCGCATAGATCGGACAAGATTCATGACAGTGTAAGCAGGGAAAAAAGCACATGGATTCCAATGTTTATTTATATAGTATATCGGATTAATGGATTTGTTATGTGGCTTTAAAATGGGATACTAATCGGATACGTGTATTAGCGCCTGTTAGCACCTAGCAGGTAGATCGAAAGTCTATGCAAATGATTTCAATAGTAGCGTTGGACTTAGTCTATTATTACAGTATAACGTACTCAAATATAACAGTAATACATCCTTTATTAAAGATGCATTTAATATGTAACGATTATTATCAAGGTTAAATATAGAAATGGTAGCAAAGTGGTTAAGGTTTTGCACTATTAATTGGAGAATCGGGGTTCAAGTCCCAGCACCACCAAATCACCCCTGCGGCGCCCCAGAGCAAGGCTCTTTACCCTTAAGTATTCAGTTGTATAAAAAGACATAAATGTAAATAGCTCTGGATAAGGATGTCTGCCAAATGCTGTGAATGTAAATGTATTTTATTGGTTTAAAAGCTACTTATAAATAAATAAAAAGTTGATCAGTGTTGTTTTTTATCCAATATCATTTTTAAACAATGTGTGTTGCTTCTCTTCTCTTCTCTTCTCTTCTCTTCTATTCTCTTCTCTTCTCTTCCCTTCCCTTCCCTTCCCGTCCTGTCCTGTCCCATTCCGTCTCTTCCCTTCCCTTCCCGTCCTATCCCGTTCCGTCTCTTCTCTTCCCTTCCCGACTCTTCCCTTCCCTTCCCGTCCCGTCCCGTCCTGTCCCATCTCTTCTCTTCTCTTTCCGTCTCTTCCCGTCTCTTGTCTTCTCTTCTCCTCTCTCTCTCTCTCTCTCCCTCTCTCACTCTGTTCTGAACAGATATCTGCATTATGTTTCTGATCTGGGAAACGGAGCTCACCTCATTAAAGGCAATTCAAATGCACCTCTTAATGACAATCACTGGCATAACGTGATGATTTCACGTGACACAAACAACCTCCACACCGTCAAGATTGATACCAAGATCACCACACAGACCACCATGGGGGCTAAGAACCTGGATCTAAAAGGTTATTATTTAAGTTGTATATCAGCAGTTATTATATATTTCTTATCTCATTCTATAGTAGTTACTGCATTTAATTAATGATATCTAAGATGCCACTAGGATAGTACTAAACATCTTTCTAAATATTTAGAAGATTTGTCCAAAATCGAGTAAAACTGAGGTACTACATCTGGTACTTATAGTGCTAAAAGGCAAATTGTTAGTTTGTAGAGAATCTACAGTAAAAAAAAATGACACCTGTTAAATATCATTGAAGTTAAACTTTATCCAGGTGAATTTTACAATTCTGTGATGTCATATGATCGGGCGCGCTGCTTAGTAGAAAAGATAGGATGATTCTAAGATGTGGGAAGTGGTGGTTTTCGTGATTAAGATGTTGACTGATACCAGAAAGGCAATTCCCACCTCCACGAACTACTGTGGGCCCTTGAGCAAGTCCCTAAACCCCCAAATGCTCAGTTGTAAAACAAGAGATTAAATGTAAGGCACTTTGGCTAAGAGCGTCTGCCAAATGCTGTAAACGTACATGTAAAAGCCCATGCATTTTTGAGGGCCCCACCTAAGATCTGTTTTAGTAATAGTAATGTTTCAGAAGGAGTGTGTGTTACTGGAACAATCTCTTATTCTTTCATAGGATCTTAAATGTACTATTTAAAAAATTGTTAAAATTATAACTATATTAAAATATATTTATCTATTTATGCGATTTGGGGCGGAGCCATAGAATCTTCTGTACTACAGAACTGCATCAATCTGAACTTTCTGTCTCTTGCTTTAACTTTATAGGTGACTTGTACGTTGGAGGAGTGTCTAAAGATATGTATAAGGACCTGCCCAAGCTGGTGCACTCTAAAGAGGGCTTTCAGGGCTGCTTAGCATCTGTGGATTTAAATGGTCGATTGCCAGACCTGATGTCAGACGCGTTGAGCACTACAGGGCAGGTGGAGCGGGGCTGTGAAGGTGGGTAAAGGAGAAAGTGCTGATTCTGGCTCATCTTACGTACTTGACAGTATTTGTTTAGTCATTATTTTAAAACCATTTTTTTTTATTAGCATTCAGTATTTATACCTACTAATCTGATTTTAGTCCAAACAATTATTATATAAAGGATTATATATAGCACGAGGTACTAGCAGCTGCCATTAACAATTTAGAGCCAAAACAAAAAAGCACTTTAAAAGTCTAGAATAATTTGGATTATAAATCGATGAGCATAAGCAGACTGAAGACAATGGAAATCTCGAATGGCAGTGTAAACAAAACAAAATCTTTAACATCACTTTAAAACTAACTATCATTTTCAGTCCAAATCCTCAAAGATGAGTAAACATTGTGTTGGTTACATCATTTCTAAAACTATTGTAATAATGCATTATTTAGTGGTCTTATATTGCAAATATTTTCATTACTACGCAGCATTAATATGATGATTTAATATTTTGAAGACAATTACTTTTAAGGCATTAACATTAAAAATATTTGTACTGGCGGCGCGGTGGCGTAGAGGATAGCACAGTCGCCTCACAACACAAAGGTCCCGCGTTCGAATCTTTCTGTGCGGAATGTTCTCCCTGCGCTTGCGTAGGTTTCTTCCGGGTGCTCCAGTTTCCTCCCACAGTCCATGGGTGGATGGGTGATTGTAAATTGTCCATAGGAGTGAATGTGTGTGTGAATGGTTGTTTGTCTATGTGTTGCCCTGAGATGGACTGGCAACCCGTCCAGGGTGTACCCTCTGCCTTTCGCCCTATGTGTGCTGGGATAGGCGCAGCAGACCCCCGTGACCCCGGATTCGTGAATAAGCGGGTAAGAAGATGAATGAATGAATGAATGAATGAATGAATGAATGAATGAATGAATGAATATTTGTACACTATTGCTGTTGGTAATAAAATAGGTGTATTAATCAAACAGCTTAGGATGTCTGTTTTATTTGCCTTAGCTTGAATTATTAGAATTGCCTTGTTTTCTCCAATATTTCCATTTTTTTCTGATTTTTAAATATACATTTGTTTCCTTACTAACATCTCATGTATTTTGTTTTTATATTTTTTTCGGCCTGTCAAAAGTTGCATTGATGAAAGGTAGATATATGATATATATTGAAACCTTCCTTAAGTGTCTCCCTGAACCCCTACACAAGTCTAATGTTATCATATATACTGTATAAAGGACTTCTACCTGAATTGCAGTGAAACCACCCCTGTAAATACAATCACTAAAAAAGACACAAATCATGTATTTACATTTCTTTAGATATAAACACACGTCTCGAAACACGTCCGTTGACGGAGTCCTTTACTTTTGTGCTTACGGCATGTGATTGGCTTTTCTGCTGTCCTTCCTAAATCGGATCCCTGCATGTAGTCAAAACCCTTTCTGTTGAAATGGGGGACTATGGGAAGTTGTGTAAACTCCATGCATTTAGAAATGGAATAGAATAACTTTATCCAGCTAAAATAGGTTTCTCTTAGGAGACAGCAAATGTCATGTACATCCCAAGCCCTGTTTTACTGTTCCTCCTGCACTTTATTAAGCTCCAGTCACACAATTACGGTGAGACAGAAGCCACAGCACTCAGCTTCTTCTCATTACTTGTAGTCTCATACTTTTCTCGGTCCTGTCGGTCACCTCTGCATGGGTGATTGGCCAAATAACTGGATGATTGAGACAAGAGGGATCTTTCGGACGAGTGCCCTGCTTTACATGCCTACTGGAGTGCTAAGGGTAATGGGAACAGACTTGTCTGCTCGAATAGGCCTGGCCTGTTGCCCTGCTGCTTCACCACAAGACACTGAGCACAAAATGACCTCTTCCAGATGGCTCGTGTTTTTCTTTAGGCTTTATTTCCCAAGGTGTTTATTTCTTTATTTTTCTAACATCCACTACGACTTTATCAGTGACAGACGTTGTTATCACAAAGGAGACCTGTGATTATTACCACAGCCACTGAAGGAAGATGTCACTTAGCCCAAAAATTGGCTTTGAGGCTGAGTGCAACGCTGCTCCAAAATGCAGCCATCCGTGTGAAGTAATTATTACACAAAAAATAATAATAATGTTATGATTCATTTCAGCTCTGCATTAACAAGAGCAATACATGCCTGGCAGTAAGAAAAAATATAAAGAAAAATAAAAAAGTGATTAAAAAAAATACCTACATGCTTATTACCTAGGCTCAGTGGATGGGGTGTTGGTCTACTGAACAGACAGTTCAGTATTGTATGTCCTTAACCCACAACTGTTCAATGTCTAAAATCGGGAAGTGGTAGTGCAGTGGTTAAGGTGTTAGACTGCTCATTAGACCAGAGTTAAAAACCCACCAATGGGCAAGGCTTTTAACCCCAAGACTTTTAACCCCAAGACTTTTAATCCTAAATTGCTTGGTTGTACAATAGAGATGCTCTAGATGCGACCATCTACCAAATGTTGTAAATGAAGATAAGATCATTTTAGCTACTTCAAAAAAAATGTAATTACTTTATTTTGATGTTTACAAATCTATAAAGGAGACCCATTTCAATAACAGCTTATCTTTCAATATTTCTTGCTTGCATGAAGTTTATATATTATATTATATACTACTGCACATAGTTTTAGTCTCCTCCTCACTGGTAGTGTATTAACACAGGTGTGTAAAATAGTCTTTTTTTCCTTTAAGATTGCTCAATGGAAATTAATGAAATGGTGTGTTTGTCTTTGTGCAGGTCCCAGCACTACCTGTCAAGAAGACTCCTGCTCCAATCAGGGTGTGTGTCTGCAGCAGTGGGAGGGTTTTTCCTGTGATTGCAGCATGACATCATTTGGAGGGCCGCTTTGCAACGATGGTAAGTCCATTGTTAAGCCTCTATACTACGGAACGGTGGACATTTTACAGTCTAGGGATATCCATCACTTTATTAGAAAAGGGTGTGCAAATAGAAATGACTGATTTAATTGGTGTAAAAAATAGAAAATAAGGCAATCGTATACAGAAAATGTTATGTAACACAATTAAGCACACAAAAGTTCATTAATTCATTCATAACTATTTCTATTAGATAAAAGTTCATATAACGGAATAGTTCACCCCAATAGTTACAGTTGTCATTAATTGATGCCACTCATCTTGTTGTTTTCTAACCCTCCCATATACAAAAAGGTAGACTCTACATTTAAAGCCCCCCATAAAGGTACTGAGACAACTGAAAAAGTGGCCTATGGGACTCAATATTAATATGACAAAGCTACAAAAAGAAAACAAAAATAACTTGTTTATCTCTACTGTGTTATTTTTGGATGTTATTATGTTTAACATCATCAGGCTAGATCGGGGGTGACAGTGTTGCCTCCTGCATGATGAGGTTGTACACATTCACTCGGAAAAGAAATGTAAATCAAAATCTACCCTGAGTTGAGCTAATGTGTGCACCCCTAATGTCACATGGATTTCGATATTTTTGTTTTTTTTTACCTTGTTGTCTATGGAAGAGTCAGAAAGCCCTCAGAAAATGGTGTGCTTAATATGAATAAAGCTTTTTAATATTAATAAATTAATATTGTCTATAGATATATATATAAGTATTCCTTTAACAACTAGCAGTAAACTAAATACCCCCTTTAACACATTATAAAAACACATTGATTCCATCTGGCAACTTAACACAACACACAGCTGCTGTTTGCTTTATATTGCAATACACAATATTTATTTTATTGTTTTCTTTTTAAGGAGTTTTACTGATTTACCACTAGGTGGCATGATAGGATCACACTGAGTCAGTAGCTTGTGCAGTCGTTTTGGATGTGTATGTATCTTACTGCAGCACTTACCCCTGTAAGAGCATCTACGGGTGTAATTATAGTGCTGATTTGCAGGAGGTGATGATGTGAGTGTTGTTTATGAAGCTGTCTGTGACACTCTGGCATTTAAACAAAGTTAATACAGTAAACCTTCTGCAATTACCTCCGTAGACATCTGTAACACTCTTACATCTGTTCTTTTTCCTCATTTCGTTTTTTTTTGGGTTTTTTTTTCCATTTCTTGCACATGGTCAGTGTGAGGCCTCGGTCCACTTTGAAATAGATTGGAAGAGATGCTTCAACACATTCTACTGAGTCATGAACACCTACACGCTCAGGCTCCTGTTAACGGACAAATCATTTTCATTTCCTTTCACTCCTACAGTACCGCCACATTCATAAATTTAAAAGGACAACATTTTCATCAGCCGTTTGCACCTACATGCTAAAGGACTGGCCAGTAAATCAGAGAGAAGTGTATGAATCATTCTGACTCATCTACTCCACTGCGGGTTAGAGATTGTACAGTAATTTCCTTATTGTGAGGTTGAAATCTACCTGTAATGATAAAGAATTGGCAGTTATGACATGACTGGAATATTAGCCTTGGTTTTTGTTTTGTTTTGTTTAACAGAAAAGTGAATGGAAGAATAAAAAGGGCAGCTAATAAAAGATCATTTTAATAAGAGTGGCCTTAATTTTTAATGAGGTTGGGTCCACTACCGGATACCTTCTGCACCAAACACTATTACATTATTATAACTATTAATAAAAAACATTTCTGCATTAATACAAGGCCTCTTCTCCAACCTCCACCGTCTCAACCTTCCCTAATCTTCAGCTAATAGTAAGGTTTAGAAACCCTACAGTAAAACCCTATCCTTAAACCTAACCTAAACACTAACACTAACCCTTGCCTAAACCTAAATTTTAACCTTAACACTAAACTTAACTTCACCTTGAACCTAACCTTGACCCTAATCCCAATCTTAACCCACACCCTAACCTTAAATCCTAACCTTAATCTAAATCCTGTTCCTAACCCTAACATTAACCCTTAATCCTAACCCTACCCCATCAGTTAAATACATGTGTTTACCCATGCCCACATAAACTAGATGTATAAAGTAGTAAAAATCATTGTTGTTTTTTTTTTATTTTTTTAATTTCACTTTAGTTACAATTGATCTGATGATCAGATCTATATATGTGCTTTGATCATCCTATTTCAGAATAGTGCTTATAAATTTGTTGTAAATACAGGAAATTCTTTCCACCGGATTGGCTTTGTTTTTTTTTATATTCAGCTACTAATGCTGGGTTGAGAAGGTCTGGTATGCCTTCTGTATTGTTGTTCATTCTAAATGGGTTCCAAGGGGTTCAAATCAAGGCAAGCCATGTCTTCGTGGAGTTCAGGAGCTTTGTGCACAGGGGCATTGTCATGCTAGTAAACAACCTTCTGGATGGACTAACATAGGCTTCAGGGTCTGTGGCAAAAGTCTATAGTGTTTAATCTAATCATATGACATACTGTATCTGTAACTGTGCCTTAAACCCTTACTCTTAATCCTGACCCTACTGCAAAGATTCATTCATTCATTCAACTTATTACCCGCTTATTCCCTAATTCGGGGCAACGGGAGCTGTTGGTGCCTATCTCAGCTCACAAAGGGCGAGAGGCAGGGGTACTAATCACCATGTTTTTGGACTGTGGGAGGAGACCGGAGTACCCGGAGGAAACCCACGCAAGTGCGGGGAGAACATGCAAACTTCGCACAGAAAGACCCCCGGCCAGGGAATCAAACCCGGGATCTTCTTGTTGTGAGGCGACCGTGCTATCTACTACTGCAAACATTTAAGGTCAGAAAAAACAGACTCAAACTCATACATGCCCACATGGACCAGACAGATAAGATGATAAGATCATTTTCTTATGTTATTTACTGTTGTTTTGTTTTTTCCTTTATTTTCTTCCCAGTTTATTGGTAGCCACTCACTATTTTTTATAGAACCCTATAAAGGCTATGATTGGTATTTGATATCTGATCTGACGGTTGTGAAATTGAATTGTTCATAATCCTTATGCCACATAGCCCACTATCTTTAGACAGGAGATTAACCAAGATATTAATCTGATTACCAACCCCGACTCAGAAAATCCTTTTTGGTCTAATGGGGGGAATCACACACACACCCAAACAGTTCATCAGTTGGTGTGTGAATATCCCAAATGTGTAATTATGACAATCTGCTACTTCATCACCACATACTCACTCTTATTCACACACACCCTCACAACGAATTTGACGAGCAAAGCATCACTTTGACTTCTGTCATTTATCATGGGACACATGATGTGGAATGTTGTGATTGAAAGGGGAAGGTGTGGAGAGCAGGCAGTGCTGCATGCCGCTTACTGATTATAGCTATGTGTAAATGCACTTAAAGAATGGATAAGGGTCTGCTTTTGGTGTACTAGGATTTAAAATACAATGACCGTATTGACATAGAGGAAGTAAGGCAAGATAATTCCACTCCTGTTCGGAGAAATTAAATCTGATAGCTTTGTGCTGTGCAAACATAGCTTCCTGCCTCTTTCCAATGGAACATCGTTTCTACAAAGCGGCACATCATTTTTAATTAACTTGCTGCTATCAGCAATCTGCTCTTTAATAAAAAAATTTTAAAAAAAAAAGTCAATATTCTTAAGTTCCACTGGGTGTGGATGATATGGGAAGCGGGGTGTTTTTACTTGACACTTAAACATTTAAATAAGGCTAATAATAAAGACATAAAGAGACAAAGTGAGATGCATTATCGGTAAAAGTGGAAGAAAAAGTTTTAAAGCATCTTTGTTGTGCCATTATTTTTAACTACTTTAGTTTAGTTTACATTATGAGTTTTACCTACTTATGAGCTTAGCCACACTGAATGAATTTAGCATTTAGAAACTTGCGTTACATACAGGAACTCTTTGTTACCACCAGGTGGCGATCTTCTAAACATAGCAATGTCCATCTTTCTCTTTCTGTTTGGTTTGTCTCAAACTGGCTATAGAAAATCTGTTTAAACCTCATTAGATTACATCCAAGTGATACTTAATCTTAACACTATTATGCAAATATTTGGTTATTTGCTTAAATTATAAATAGAAATCGACTCATCAGAAAGACGTCCAACTGAAGATTGGCAGACACCAAAACCCCATCGAAGCAGTTACAACAACTCGACATTGTCAGTTTTAATTATGCGGCGCTAAGAATCCTAAGTGCAAGATTGAAAGCTCTGCACATGAGAGGATATGATATGAACCACAAGTTCACAGCCCAAACACAGTCTGTGTCGGAAAGCATACAGTCTATCTAACTAAAAAACATTATTATTCTTTATTTCATGCCTACTTGTCACTTTGTTATGCAGGTGTAATATCTTGGGGCATGACACAGTGATCATTGTAAGCAGTGCTTAAATTGTAGGTGTAAATTAGGAGTAAATTTGATTTCCTGCTTTGGTTTAAAAATATCTCTGTTAGGATTAGATTATTTGATATTTTTCTTTTTTCACCAGGGTAATGATGTCTGTTATTTATTTCTTTTACATGCTGCCCACTGATGGTTTAGTGCTTCCTGAAGCGTTGCTCCCTAAAGCCACTCTTTCCACTTCATTGGCATGTCACTGTCCATGGTGCTGAAATTCATATAAACGACTGGGCTTATATCTTTAAGCTTCTGTGCGCTTTAGACACATAAATATATGACAGACTAACTGCTTGCTATAAAAATTCTTAGAACAACATCAATTTATCCTGCTGATTGAGGGACACAAAGAAAAAATAGAATTCCAATAGGGTTTAATTGTATAACAAGCCCAAGCAGACGCTTTTCTCACTCTTCTTTGTCTTTCGTTTTCTCTCTCGCTCCGAATCCCAGCTGAGCTGCACCTGCCCACTGAACCACCCCCCTCTTGCACCTCTTTTTTCCTAACAGGAGAGAAAGGATAGAATGAGACAGCAAGGGAGGTTGGATAAACAAGAAGAGAGTGTAGCCTTGCACAGCCTTGCAATCTTCCCTGATAAAGGGGGAGGGATAGAGAAAAGTGAAACAGAGAAAACAAGGGAGAGAGAGAGAGAGAGAGAGAGAGAGAGAGAGAGGAGGGGGAGAAAAAAATCAAACAGGCTCCACTATTCTCCTTCTCTCCTTTTCTCGCTCTCCTCTACTTATTCGGCAGGTCCGCCCGACACAGAAACAGGCTGCAGTTTTTTATAAATACTGGACGAATAATTATTGTAAGCGAAGAATGAGGTCAACATTTAACTCCTAATCAGTTCTTGCATTTCTTGGGACACTTTTCTAAAAGGCTCATTTTTTCTTCTATGGGCTACAGCATCTTTTTCTGTCATCAGCCACTGTTTTTGTGACGTTTCACCTCGTGCTTTCTCTCGGGGATGCTGTCACAACCAGAGCAACCAGCATGCATGTGTAACTGTGTGGGAGTGTGTGTATGTGTGTGTATGTCATTTGGGGAGGGGGAGAGACTCAGTGGATGGAGTTAAACGCTGCAGCTATGAGATCGTCGTGTGTGTGTGCCACAAGCTACTCCGCTTGTCTCTTTCCCCCGGGCTTGAGGAATGCTGCCTATACTCTATGGCTTGCACAATGTGGCTTTAGAACATGCCAGTAAACTCAAGTCTTGGAAAAGTGCAGATGAAGACATCTCTCCTATAGTTCTTCTTTCAGATCTACTGGAATACTGTCTTGGATTCTCATGTTTGCTAAATTCCCACTTTCTCCCGTCGGATTTCCGCTTTTGTGCAGAATGTAGAGCTGCTTGTTTGGCTTAAATGCATCGTAATTACAGTCTCCGATACTTGAAAAATCGTCCAATCTGGTTGGATTTAATTTTGTGCTGTTTCTTTGCGGGACTTTTGCTGACGTTGTCTCATTGCATGGTACGCGTCAGGAAGCATGAAGTAGGACATGAGTTACCATTCTGTTCTGAGAGTTCCCTACGCTTGTGATCGGTAATTTGATTGAGGCAGCATGTGTGGAAAAGCAGCATGTCTGGAGTTCGATGTGGCTCCTCTTCGCCTGGGCTCCACTCTGCTCCCACTAACACTGTGCCTGCTCCTCTGGGAGATGGTTCCAGCCTTCAGCTCAGCCACTAGTCTGTCCAAGGATCAAGGGAACCGTCATCAAGCTCAGGACATGCATCATGAGGGATCCCACGCCTCCTTGCGCTCAGGCCACAGTGCGTAGAGCTATTCATCATATTTATACATGCTTGTCTGATTGCTCATCATCTTGTGATCATTATTTAACTCTTGAGTCACAGAAGATTTTTTTGCACTCATTCATTTTGATCCATATTCTCAGCTATACTTACCTGGCACTCTGATTATTGTCTGTTCATGCAGTGAACATGTGCTGTGTGTGTGTGTGTGTGTGTGTGTGTGTGTGTGTGTGTGTGTGTGTGTGTGTGTGTGTGTGTGTGTGTGTG
>JAOTRA010000039.1:3249849-3260833 GCA_026260255.1 Pseudolaguvia tuberculata | reverse complement strand
GTGTGTGTGTGTGTGTGTGTGTGTGTGTGTGTGTGTGTGTGTGTGTGTGTGTGTGTGTGTGTGTGTGTGTGTGTCGTGTAACACATTGCAATAACTTGCTTTTGATTGTAATTATACATGGAGGTGTGAATTTGAAGTCATGGGAGCAAAAAAAAAAAATATTCTTAAGACAAAAAATTATTCTTAGTAATCAGCCCTTAGTAACCCTTGGCTCAACAGGAGTTTCTGATTGGCCGCAGTTAGTCAGGTGATAAGGACAGACTGCTCTCACACTCTAAGCATCTTTTTCCATCTCTCTTGCCCCCCTCCCCCTCTTCGTGTGTATCACACTCTTTCTCGTTTCCTTTTTTCCACTGCTGCTCCACTTGCGTTCTCTCCGTCTCTGTCTCTCTCTCTCCCTCTCTCCCTCGCTCTTTCTCTCTCTCTCTCTCTCGTAGTCTGTAGAAGGCACTGATAGGCTCTCCTGATGCGCAGACAATTTATCTTCCTCATCTCCCTTCCAGAGAGGGACTTCTCTTGGCATCACTATTGATCTCGCAGAGTGGACTAAATTTACGCGTGTTGCTTTAGGAGCAGAGACATCAGGAAGTGAGAGAGAAAAAAAGAGAAAAAGCCAGGACACACTCTTACTTAAAAGAGAAACTAAACAAAGGCATCAGCTGTGTAAAGGAAGCAGGCAGAGTAGCCAGGCTGCTATGGATGCAAGATGGCATTGTTCCTCATCCCAGGTAGTTTCTTTTTCTCACGGTCACTCAACCATCTAGCCATCATCGCATGCAGAAAGCTTGGTTTTTGCATATTCATGCAGTGGGATGAGGCATGCTCCTTTTGTCTGCACTGTGCTGCGAGAAAAAGGAGGAGGAGGAGAAGACATCAGGAAAAGTTGTAGTGCTTTGAAGAAAGACCTGAATTTGTTGATGCCATTAATTCATTTCAAACGCATCACCAACTATTTCTCTTCCCAAGCCGAGACTGTTTGGTAAAATTCCACTTACATTCTTCATTCAACTTCTTCAGGTGCATGACACTGTCTGTAGTTCATCCACCACACTTTCCTTTATGTACTGCTTTACCTTTCCCATTCTTAAATCCAATTAAAGTCAAGAATTCTGAGCTTAAAATGTCCAACCCCCCCTCAGCTGTAGCTAACTTCGTTTGTCAGAGAAGGATTTTGGTGCCAGAGCTCTGAGGATATGAAGTTCTACAGCCATGTGGAAGGTGTTTCCTCCACCCAAGCTTTACTCATGCTCATGTCAGATCATTTTCACTGGTTATAAATAGTTAAATAATGTGCTGCTGGACATTTCATTTCTAAATGGATTCAACCAATAAAGGGATTTTTGTTCAATCACTTGTGTTCATTTAAAGTTTGAGTTATTGATATCAATCTGAGGGTCCACGATCAAGATATACATGCCTATTTCACCACAGGAGAGGGTGTGTAAATCAGTCAAAGAACAACAGGACTTCCTCTCTTATTACTTTGGTTGTGAACATTGGCATCACTAGACCTTTGTTTTATTAAAAAGTTAGATTAAATAAATGTCTCTGGGCATTTTTTTTGTTTGCTTTTTTTTTTTCATCAAAACTTAAACTCTGATTCTTCAAACCTTTTGCTTTCTAAAAAAGGAACTTTCTATGTGAAGATAACAGGAATCACTGCAGTGCCTACAAACACAATTTTTCATTCCATGTGTGTGAGCTTTTGGTTTTATTAAAACCCACCAGTCTCTAAGGTGAGAGCCAAGAGCCAAGAACCAAACCAGGCTCTATAAAGCACCAGGAGGGCTGCATGAATATTCATGGCTCATTAGCAAAAACTAAGCAAAGCCAATGCAATTTAATGTTATTACTTTCTCTATATATACTTTCTCCCACTCTTACCTAAGAAGCAGAGAAATAAATAAATACGCTTGCTTTGCTTTGCATGTCCCATCTGAGACATGCCATTTTTCCTCCTGCCATTTGTAACGATCCGTATCTCCATGGCAACAGAAACAGACGGTCTTCAGTGCTAAAGGTAGCACAGAAAGAAGTGAATATTTACACCGTCTACCAAGGAGAGAATGAGAGTTAGTCAATGATGAGATGGGGATAAAAGCTACAGAAGATGGCACTCCAACAGCAGGCTATGAAATATGGATTGACTTTTTAGAGGGGAATTATTATTGGAGTTAAAAAAAAATGTATAACTGGACAAGATGTCTATTAGCAGAAAATGGATAGAGCTGGGCCACAGCAGTTCTCTTTTTCACTAGCCTGCTGGGCACTGGTGTTAAAATTAGAGCCTGAAGGTATTGGGACAGTAGTTAGGACTCATGACAAGACAGATGGGTTGTTGAGTCTGTGTCAGCTCTTTTGGCTTTGGCTCTTTCGTTCGAACCCAGGTTCTCTGTGGCAGTTAGGGGTAATTGGAGAGGCAGAATGGGAGTGTTGCTTTCTAATTAGAGCCCAGCTGGTCCTCAGTATGAATATAGGTGATCTAAGTTTTTGCTTTTTATTTCTTTCCTTTCTGGTGCAGACGATTTCCCCAGCCATTTGGCAGTGGGTCAGTTTTTGGATACACTGTAATTAAGTAAAAGAGAAACAAAGAAAAGGTCGTAAGGGAATTGTCCACTAAAATACTCTCACAGGGAACCATTAGAAGTTACAGCAAACTATCATCTCTTCTTTGGTTGAATCCATGTTTGCTTCCTTTTAACCCCCATATCCCTATGTCCAACTCGGCACAGCTGTTGAGTAGGCAGAGGAGGGTGGTAAAGCACAACAGATGGAGGCTGAAAGCTCAGTCTTAGTCATATTTGACTTTTATGAAGACTCATGCTCATTGCTTGTGTAATACCAGAGTCTGATTTTAGTCCTGACACTTTGGTGGAACATTTCACTTGTAAAAAGAAGAAAAGGAAGCAAGAAAATGGGCAAGCGAGAAGAAGAAGTAAGGCATACAGATGTGCTATGTGATATTAAACTTTATGGCGTGCTTCTAAATTTCCTAAATTATCCCTCAGATTTTAGCATAAATTTAATTAACACAACGCATCAAATTTCTTCACAAATATATTCAGATGTGCTAAACATACTTATTACAAAAGATTTAATCTTTCAGCTGTACTCTGGTTTCCTCCCCTAGTCCAATAACATGCAGATTAGGTGGATTGGTGATTGTAAATTGTCCATAGGAGTGAATGTGTGTGTGAATGGTTGTTTGTCTATTTGTTGCCCTGAGATGGACTGGCGATCCGTCCAGGGTGTACCACCGCCTCACGTCCTATGTGCCCTGGGATAGGATAGGCGCCAGCAGACCCCAGTGACCCCAAATTATGGAATAAGCGGGTAAGAAGATGAAATGAATGAATGAATGAATGAATGAATGAATGAATGAATGAATGATTAAAATGACAATAATCATTTCTAATAAATAAAAGAGTTTAGTTGTCTCTAAATGTTTCCACAGATATTGCTTATATTCTAAAATGTAATTATTGATCTGAAAAGGATCAAGGTTACACCTAACCTAAGGTCAGACCTAAATCTGAATCTCCTATAATCAAGCCGGATGCAGGAGAGTCAAAACAATGGAAAGTCACCATATATAATCAAATGTTTTAAAAAAAATCCACTACATAGTACTGTGTAAGTCTTATCCACTCAATAGTCAGTTCATTATTATTATTAGTTCTATGCTTTTATTTGACTTGACATTATTCCCCTGCTGACATTTGCACAGGCTTAATATTAGTGTATGGGATAATGTGTCCTGCCAGTGAAGCAAGCTAAGGTGCATTCAGTTGAGTTATAGACTCTCTCTTTCCTATTTCCTGCTATCTGCCCACTGTCCCGATACTACAGATCTAAATTATTTACCCATGCTGACCTACTTGCAGAACGTTTGAGAGTTGGGGAGTTGAACAGATATTGCTGTGAGCGCACAGAAGCCTGCCGTGTGGTTATGGCAACTACACTGATATAACTATGCAGAGGCACTCCCACTCCCATCATTCCACACTCGTTCTTTCTGCCACGATTGTTTGTGTGGGGTGGAAGTCTGTGATGCCGATGAGACGTCCTGACTGGAGTGGGCACTGCCCTGATGCCTGTGGGTAGTGTGTGTGTGTGTGTGTGTGTGTGTGAGATAGAAAGAGAGAGAGAGAGAGAGAGAGAGAGAGAGAGAGAGAGAGACTACATAGAGGCACATCGATCTTCCATCTATCTCTGCCGTTCAGTCGACTCACACACAGAGACAGGCATGCGCCAGCTGGCGTCAAATCCACACAAGGCTAATCAGAGAGGTGTGAATGCTGGCGCTAAATGAATGCCACCACTTCACATCATCAGATTCTTGCTGGAGAACAGAGAAGAATGTAGAAGCAACATTCTCCACACAGAGCAGATCAGTTTTACATTCACGGACAAACATAGTCGAAGTGTCTGTATCGATCAGCTGCACTTGGGATTTTACAGAAAAGATCGCAGAAAGATTGCAGCCATGGCTTTCTTTCCTTTTGGGACTATTACCGGAACCGAGGCAAGAGTGTGCTGTGTGTTGTTTGTTAGTACAGTATGTGCATTTGTATGTATGGCCTTGTTCCAATTGCTTTAGATTTTCTTTGATCGAGAGAATGTTTTCTATATTTATTTCATACGAAACAATACTATGTATCAAGTGTATACTGTTAATCAGTGTGTGTGTGTGTGTGTGTGTGTGTGTGTGTGTGTGTGTGTGTTTCTCTTTATAAATATGCTTCTGTAATGTAACGTGTGTAAAAGGGTGAAAAGCTGTAGCTTGATTTAATATACAATAGGGTCTCAGGATTGAACATTCTTAACAGTTTAGAATGATTTTGATATTGATATTATTAGAGTTTTTAAAAAAAATCAGAAACGCACAGCAATTCGCAATTCTGCTGTGAATCGATCATTTATTCACTGAGGCTGATGCATGTTTGGGAGAATGGATTAGGCCTGTAGCTATATAAAGGGACTGTAGAGCATCACATAGCTCTCTGGAAGGGTCATCTTGGTTTGGGTCGCTTCACACAGCATCAGTGTTCTTTGTCTTTGTCTCCAACACACAGAGACTTAAGATGAGAAAGCCAACAAATACAAGTTGAAGGTGTTTAATCATCTGTCTCTCTGTGTCTGTGTCTCTGTCTCTTTCTTTTCCTTTCTTTCTCTTTTGTTTTCAACTCCAGGACGATCTATTAGTAGCATCAGCTGAATGTCCTACTGATGATGAAGACATCGACCCATGTGACCCAACCTCAGGTGGGTTAGGTTAGTCATCTTTCTTTTTTTATTATTGCTGTCCATTTGTGTTTTTTTGGCTGTTTATCATTTCCAAGCAGTAATAAGCCATCGAAATATGCCTGAGTCAGGTTTTTCAAAATTCCATCTTCACCTTCTATCCATAAAATTCTTATAATTTGGTATTTAAGGATTTGGGTTTGAGCATTACAGAAAAAAGCTGACTCCAAGCAGCAAGCGGTATAATCTTATAATCATGTGGAGACAAAAGACTTATTTTCGGCTAGGTTGGTTACCATACGATGGTTCGATATTGACATTTAGAACATGAAAGCAGTTTGTACTTTTTCATTTAAAATTCATTTAAGCTCACAAATTTGGGAACCATTATCTCTCCAATTAACTCTCCAAATATCCCAAAAAGAAAGCCAATGTTTTCACAGATCTAAATCACAGGTCTTTTTTTTCCTGATCCATCAATTCACTCCTTAATATTCATTCTTTCTTTTAATGTTTGGTTTTAAATGTTCTAGTTGAAATGTATAAATTTAATCAGCCTAAATTCCATTCAAGTTTGATGTAAAGAGCAGAGATTTAGAGAAGGTCACTGCGCACAGGTTAAATACTTTTTCTAACCTGTCAACAGTGTGACTACATGCTAATGCTGTTAACTGATGAAGAAAATAGAAATAAAGGTTAACAAAAAAAAAATAGCTTTCTTCTGCCACTCCATGCAAGCTGTGAGTGACCCAGTGTGATGCATTGGTTCAATGTATAGTAACTTGCTAAGCATGTCAGAGAAATAATGAAAATTTCCCTCCTCAGGCAAGGATTTAGTCTGGTGAGTAATACGAATGAGGCTATTAGAGTTAGACAGGGATAAAGCTGAATAATAATGTTAGCAGGAATTAAGTTTCTGTTGTTTCCTTGTATTGTGATTTGATCACTCTATTAACCAAATGCACAGGTCCAAAACCTGATTTGATCTTCCCACACATTTATCATAGTTTTCAATACCTGCAGGCGGCTTTACTCAACCATAGTAAGGGGACGTGTTTATTTCAGGTCTCGTTTCACTAAGGATTTTATGTCCTGCCCACAGCCATGCAGATGTTGAATTACTCTCCTTTCTTACTGGAACTCATGACAGAAATCACACAAATGTATCGCTATCTCACTGCTCGGAAATAAACAGCCAGTAAATGAAGCCTGCTCAGTGGTCGCTAGAGATAAAAAAAAATGTCTGGCATATCCAATTTAATCACTGTGTGTTAGTGCATCAGCCAATAACAAGGTGCACTTTATGGCTTAGGAGAGTCAATGTGATGAGTGGATTGCATTAAAGCTCTAATGTGAACGCATGCGAAAGGCCAACGCCTTGAAGATGCACATATCAATGTTAGCATGGATTTTTTTAATGCACTGTATTTGCTACAAACTGTTAGTAAGTTATTAATCAATCCAGTTTTGCAAATTAATTTCTTAATCAATTGATTTTCTTTGTGTTTAGCATGCTTTCAAATCTTGTTTGCATAAAATCAATCTTGTATATTAAACATTGAGTAAATATTTAAACGGATCATTTATTAGTGCCTGGCTAATCAACAGATCACTCTTTGTGTCTTTGCCGTATATACAGCACACCCTCCATTGCCGGAAGCCAAGGGTTACCCGAGTCCAGAGGTGATCCGTGAGTCCAGCAGCACTACGGGCATGGTGGTGGGCATCGTAGCAGCCGCCGCCCTCTGCATTCTCATCCTGCTCTACGCCATGTACAAATACCGCAACCGCGACGAGGGTTCGTACCATGTGGACGAGAGTCGCAATTACATCAGCAACTCAGCCACGCAGCCCAATGGAGCTGCGGTCAAAGAGAAACCCATCGGGGTGGCCAAGATCTCTAGCAAGAACAAAAAGAACAAAGACAAAGAATACTACGTCTGATCCCGCAGACTTCCCCACCCCCTCTCCCCCTTCCGGTTCCTGTGTTTTGAAGCAACATGGGCAAAAGGGAGGATATGCCATCCCTGTGTACAGTAATTAAGAGGGAAAAAAAGCACAGTCTTAGTTTGAACTGAGACACAAATATAATGCTACTAACAATAAGAACATACACTTTATACTCAAGCACACAAGAACTATTTGTAGCTTTGTGTGTGTCCAGAAAGAAATTGTGGAAGATTGATAGGAACTCAACAATAAAAATCAATCCTCTGGACAGGGACAACCCGGTACAGACCTGAATTTTAGGCTGAATCATCTAATGATATGGCCGCTGGTCAGAACTGAGGTCTTACTATGTTTCTCATTTTGTTGCCTGTGTATGTGTTATTAAGACAGGCCCTCTCCATACAGAAAATCCATAACTACAAGACATTCACTAAACAAGAGGAATAATGACTTATTACACTGAGAAGCTACCTACTGTACGATCGTTCAATCAGCCAAAGTATTTGCCCCCTCTTTTCGGTGGCACGGTGATGGTCAACTGGAGACAGAACCACACTGAAGGGAAGGATAAAGGATCCAAGCTTAGGCCAATGTCAAGGATAAATGCCTTGAAACAAGGAGGACTATGGAAGCCTTATTATGAAACCAAGTGTAAAATCGATCATTGCTTCAGTAGTTTGTATGTTTGTCTGCAGCAATGAGGTAAAGAATGGTGGGCTCGTTTTGGCGATAGGTTGAGAAATACTCCATGCACGTGAAGTATCTTATTACATATGTTTATATACGGTGCAAAGACTATCTATGTGTGCTCTCTGGACTGTGGCTGAAGTGGTGTTTTATAGCCTGTTATATAGATGATGCCAACTACAGTATACCTGCTCTTCAAACGTTTTCTAGTAAAAGCAACTGGGAAAATGACTAAAAATAGTAAAAAAATAATAAATAAAAAATAAAAAAAACCTAAATGTCAATGTGTTGCTATAGAGATAGAACCGTTTCTGCCATTAGCTATAAACATCCGGGCTCCTGTATTTTTTTTTCTCCTTTATGCACACCTTTCTTGCCAGTATTTTATTTCTGCCCTTATTTTTTTTTTATTTCACATACAAATGATAGAAATGCTAGTTTTGGTTTGGGAAGTTAATAATAGGAACTGTTAAAGCAATATTATTTTGCTCTTCGGATATGGGTTTATATCAGGATGACATCATGATGTAAAACTGGAGCCCAAACTATTACGTATTAAAATATTTCAGCCAGAAGACACAAATCTCAACAAGAACTAAAACTGTATTGTTTGTGAACACTCCTCTTTGCTCTATTGTACTACACTGAATGCACAAGAGGCACAAAATGCTTAAAATATTCAGAATAAATGTTCCTTTTTTTTCTTTTTGTTTTTCTTATTTTGTGTTTTTATTTGTGTACACTTTTTCTATGATACCTTCTTTTGTTTTTATTGTGACAATTCTTTAACAACCTCAAAGTGAAGATTTATTATGAAAAAAAAATAGTTTTGGAAAATCAAACAAATAAATAAAATATTAATTACAACTTAAAGTTATTAGCCTTTTCTTGTTCATTTTAACACCCAAGCCGATTCACGTCAAGGAGAATATGTATTTTGTATGTTTTGAGATTGGTTTGCGGTAATCAATGAATAATATCCTTGGCACAACCTAATAATCAGAGTAGAAAAGTAGATCAAGATTATCCACATGTGACCAGGCAGAAACGCAGCTGCTATAGACTGTTAAGTGCAGAACAAAAATATGAAGACAAATCTTCATGAATAACTTCAGTTTTTCTTTTAAACAAGATTTACTTTACTGACAAAAGTTTGTGGTCACCCAACCATCCAATTCATATATGCTTCCTATTTCCTACAAATATAAAATCCCACAATTGTCTAGAATGTTTTTGCATGTTGTAGTATTATATTATTCCTTCATTGGAACTAAGACTACAGAACTGTTCCAACATGACAATAATCCTGAGCACAAAGCCCCTGAGCGACGTTATCAGGTTTATTAGAGTAAAAACAAAACACGGGTGTTCGGCACAAAGTCCTGATCTTACCACCAATGAACATCTTTGAGATGAACTGAAATGCTGACTGCACCCCGAACCTCTTTACTCCTTACCTCCTTATGAATTCTATTGGAGTTGGAGCTGAATGAACCCTCATTTCCAATTTAGGAATTTTTCAGGTTTGCTCACTTGCTTGTAATCCAAGGTATCATTATTGATGAATGTAAGTAGAGATTCAAAGCACTTTTGTAAGTCGCTCTGGATAAGAGCGTCTGCCAAATACTGTAAATGTAAATGAATGAACACATATTTCACAATCAAGCTTCCCATTAGAGTGCAAAGTCTTACTAGAAGAGTAGAGCTTAATCAAATAGCATATACTAGTAACATATATATATATACTAGTAGTAAAAGTCAGTGTTGGACAAGACTGCTAGATTAAAAGAATTAACTATTATTTCAAAAATAATTAGTTATATTACTAAATACATTGTTTACTGTAACCTTTTAGGTGTTTTAACAAACTAGATGTGGGGTTTTTTGCAAATATTGAAAATATTTTTCAGGACTCGAAATAAATAACAAATAACAACATGCAATTATGTTCTTGAAATAAACTTTTCCAGCTACAGAACACCATACATTTAACTGTCTATGCAGTTTCCATTTGCATTGCAAAGTAGTAAAAGGTTACTAAAGGGTACATGCAGGCATCTTAACTACTTCCTACAGTACTTTGAGAGTTTTAGGTACATTGGATATTTACTCCACTGTGATTTAGTGCATGTGTAAAAAGACTAGTGTACTACATAGTTAATAGGGTGTGAATTTGATCCGATAAAATGTCTAGGGCTTGCAGGGTATCCATAATGTATAATGCAGTTAGTTGGAAATAGAGCATAAGCCTCTGCTAGCTTGCTTTCTTTTCAGGATGAATCCTGCTGCCAAATCCTTCCTAGGTAAGCCACACACACACGCGCACACACACACACACACACACACACACACACACACACACACACAAACAGTTGTATTTATAAAATAAATGAAAACATGATTCATCAGATCAGACCACATTCCTTCATCACAGTCCATCCAAAGTCTATTGCTTATTGTAGGATATTTCTGTGAGGATGGTGTCAGCATGGCTACTGCCTCCTCTGTATGGGGGGCGGATCTGCAGCCCCATACAGAGGAGGCAGTGCTCTACTCTGTTCTGACAACATTCTAATCATTCTAATTTTCAGCCAATTTGTTTTCCAGTAGTTTCACTGTAAAATAAAACATAAACATTAGCCTCCACTCTGTTGCTAGTTTACTGATTGTTTGAGCACTTTAGATAAGTATTTATCTCTCGATTCTAACTCCACTCCACCACAGCTGCTGTTTTGCAGTGAATCTTTGAAGCAACACACCATTATCCAAATATCTCATTTTTCCTACTTTAAGAGCTTGAGGCACACGGTGGCTTAGGGTTAGCACACAGTAAGAAGGTTCGGGTTCATTTACCAGGCAGGGAATAGTCTATGTGGATTTTACATGTGCTTGCGTGGATGTATACCATGCCATGGTGTGGGTTAATACTTAGATTTCAGGGCAAGGGGACTTTCTGCGCAGCTTTCATGTTTTTACTGCCCTGTCCGTATACAATATGTAAGTTAGGTTGATTCATTATTCTACAATGCCCATATGAGTGTGTGTGTGTGTGTGTGTGTGTGTGTGTGTGTGTGTGTGTGTGTGTGTGTGTGTGTGTGTGTGT
>JAOTRA010000039.1:3218496-3239770 GCA_026260255.1 Pseudolaguvia tuberculata | reverse complement strand
ATACAGCTTTAATTTACAGCTATTTACATCTCATATAGGCCATAGCAATTACTGTACCATTTTTGACTGAGCAAGGGTTAAGGGCTTTGTTCAGAGGCCAAGCGATAGTAGCTTGGTGTTTCTATAAATTAAAAGTATAAGCAAGCAAACACTTTAATCACACAATCCCTTTTGTTATTTGAATATAAATAAATTCATCCATTCATTTATCTACAATGTCTGCTTGTTCTTTAATTCAAGGTCATGATGGTCTGCTGGAGCCTGTCCCAGCTCTTTAAAGGCAGGAGAGGGACACCCTAGACAGATTAAACTAAATAAATAAAGAGAAATAACCAGGCCCACAATGTTTGAGTTTGACATTGAGTATCTTTGTCCTGTGTACAATTATTCCAGAATGGACAATTTCAGCTCAGTCCCTGAACTCACACTTGTCACAGTCACCTTAGGAAAGCGAATAAATTATGCATTCAGAAATGCTGAAATAGTGACTATCTGAATATCTACATTAACATTATTAGATATGAGCAGTGCCTGTAATTAACTGCTCTAACACTTGTTTCCATATAATTATGTTCTTTGGCTGACTATCTAATCAGAAGCACTCTGACAAGCTTGTCTTATCATTCCTTCCCAGCTCCAAGCACAAAATACTTTTGCTCTACCTCAATTTCTGCAAATAGCAGGTCATGTCATGATATGCTGCACTGTTTCATTGAAGTCTTCAGCACAGACACAAAACAATTGACTTTGTTTTGCCTTACCTGTCAAAATGGGGAAAAAAATGAGTCTCCATGTTCTACCTCTATCTTGTCCCTTTGCCTGATGACAGCTCTATAAATCATTCTGAAATAATTGTGTACTTTTAATTAAGCGGTAGACGGCGCGTTATCTGCAGTTGTGTGTAGTGGAGAGGATGTGAATAAGTGTGACGCTGAGCTGCAGTACTTCGGGTGGTGGGTCATAACTCAACCTAGGGGGAACAGATATAGGCAGACTGGTGTATATACGACACCCCTACCCCCAAGAGAAGGACCTTGGCAAAGGCAGGGTTGTAATTGAATGCTCTCTGTGTTGTGTTATTACCGGCTGCAAAGTCATATTTCAGATGTGGCACTGGTGCACTGGAGTGAGCTTGACATCCTTATCTGAGCTTTGATTGTGGGTCCTGGGTAAAGAGGACATAAGGAGTTTTAGCAGTCTTGTGGGACTAGCGTGTCAGCATTGATGACCTCTTCTCTAGCAGTCACTTTCACCTTCAGTTAACAGAGCTCTTTTAATGTTCCTCATGCTTCAACCACTTCGATCTAAAAACCACTTTGTGTTTGGACCTACCTGTAGTCTAAGCAAGGCTGATCTCACACAATGACAATGGCATAAATTGTGTTCTGTAAATCCTAAATCTGCATTTCTAACATCGAATAAAAGTCAAAAAAATGATACACTCTCTTTCTCTCTGCAGCTGCAAGTGTATGAGGGTAAAGTATTGCAAAGACTAATGCTCAATATATTGCATGAATGAGTCATAAGGTCCAGCTCTGTAAGTACTTAATTAAAAAAATCCCCAAATGCTTTAAAGCACCAAGTCAATATTGACCCTCTGTAACCCAGCATAAAGATTTATACGCACTTAACGGCAAAATCTTTCAATAATCCTTTTTGAAATTCCATATGATTAAATTTCATTTGGTATAAGATTACCATGAAGTGTTAATAAGGTAAGAATGCATCAATACAAAATAACAACACTGTAAGTCTACTAAATGTATACTATATTTGGACACATACATTAAAGCCCAGTAAAAAAGGTTACTTTTATATATCCCTGCTTAAGAAAGTGGATTCAGAGCACAGGGTCAGATATGATATGACAGCACCACTATAGCAGAAACAGTGGAAAGAAGGTTAAAAGTTTTGCTCAAAGACCCAACAGTGGCAGATTGGCAGCACCAAGACCCCTGTCTTCTGATCAACAATGGTGTTGAGATTCAACACCATACAGCCATCTATCATACAAGCTAAAAAAATATCATCTCTATATGTGTACCTTTTAGATGAACTTTTGTTAAACTGTGTTTGTTACAGCAGGTGTGATTTAAATTTACAGGTGTGATCTTCTTCTCCTCTCGGATCGCTCTTCTCCACACTACCCTGTCCTGTACATCTGTCTCATTCACTCCAACTACCTGCAGATCTTTTTTCACCACGTCCATAAACCTCCTCCTTGGTCTTTCTTTTTTCCTCCTGCCCGGCATCTCTACCCTCAGCATTTATCTATCAATATACTGCATGTCCCTCCTCTGCACATGTCCAAACCATCTCAATCCTGTCCATCCTCGTCACACCCAATGAAAATCTCAACATCTTTAACTCTGTCACCTCCAGCTCCTCCACCTGTCTTTCCTCCATCTCCTCCTCCTGTCTTTAGGCAACCCCATTGTCTCACACAACATTGCAGGTTTCACAGTCCAATAAACTTTTTCTTTTCACTCTTGCATTGACTCGTCGATCAGTGTGATTTACAAATCAAAAAGCTGATATTAACCAGGTTGCCAGGTTTTACCAAGGAGTACAAATCTACACACCATGCTGAAAAACCAAACCTAACCAAACAACCATGGAGAGATATTTTCTTTGCATTTGTTTTATCTACAATGAAACAAGATCAGTATGGTGTCCCTGCATTTTTGGTACACATTTAACATTCACTCACACGCCTCTTCTAAGCACTACATAGAGCTGTATTGTGCAATTTAAACTGCCCTTTAAAATGAGTTCAAAGTAAACATAAAGTTTATTTTATTTTATATGTAACTCTTTACTTTGACTATTAGTTTAAGTTCAGTTATTCCACTTGTTAATAATATGCTTTAAAAGTAAACAAAACATTTTTGCATTCATTCATCTTCTAACCCGCTTATTGCCTGATTCCTTGTCACAAGGGGTCTGCTAGAGCCTATTGTAGTATACAGGGTGTGCGTAGCCTTTTCTAGTGCATAGAGCTATCCTAGGACATCCGGTGGTCCACCCTGGACAGGTCACCAGTCCATCACAGGGTCACACAGACAAACAACCACACACACACTCACTCCTAAAGGCAATTTAAACTTACTAATCAACTCCGCACAGAAAGACGCTTGCCTGGGAATTGGACCTGGGACCTTCTTGTTGTGAGGCAGCCGTGCTAACCAATATGCCGCCGTGATGCCCTACGTTCTCATTTTTGTGTTGAAATTGTTGTAACGACACATAGACAAACAACCATTCACACACACATTCACTCCTATGGACAATTTACAATCACCAACCGACCTAATCTGAATTTTTTGGACTGAGGGAAGAAACCGGAGTGCCCAGAGGAAACCCACACAAGCGGAGAGCATGCAAACTCTGCACATAAAGATCCCCGGCCCGGGAATCAAACCCGGGTCCTTCTTGTTGTGAGGTAACCATGCTAACCACTCAAACCCCTTTCCCCATGCATCTTTTTTTCTATTTTTTTTTTCCTGAAGATCTTGTATTGCATTACAGTATTAAGGTTGTGATATGTCCATGTTTTAATAGCAAAACTTTTGCATTAGTGGAGTCATTCGTCATTGCTGTGTTATTGCTTTGTATTGTATGCATGTCTCTTTTCACTCACTGTAGACGACAAAAGAATTATTCTGCTTCTCAAATGTGCAAAAAAATAGTTAAGAGACATTTTGAAAAATGACCTAGCCCTCTTCAGCAGATTATACGGTTCCTTTATGTAATTGTCAATTCCTTCAGTATTTCAGCTTCTCTCTTTCTCGCTCTCTCTTCCATTCGCTTTTATTCGGCCCATCTCTTTGTAAATATTCTCATTTCATTGCTTCTGCCAGTGCATAAAAATATCTGTTAATGTTTTGCAAGGAAGTGATTTCACCTCAGATATGGGGAACATTTTTAGCCTTATTACTATTGTTTGTCTTATGGTACCATTTGATATTATGAATATATAAAATTGAAGCTATTTAATTTCAAAGCTCACTTACCCATCTCACTCTTTACCTTAGCAGTGTCAATGAAACCCTGTGGGATACCTATGGCTTTTTGTCTTCCTCTCAAGCTGTAAAAAAGGGGAGAATATGAGGAAGGCTAGTCCATAAACCATATAAAGGTAGTCTCCAGATGATCGTTTTTCAACAGGAGAGCCATATGGTCCTTGTTTTCCTCTGATTATCTTCACTGATGAAACCCATACACCAAACTAAAAATGGGCCTTTTCACTGTGTTTAACTGAATAATAACCATGTTGTTTTATTGTTGTTTATATAATTATGGACAATACGCTCAACATAAAATCAAAGTGTTGTTCTGGCTGGAGTATACTGGGAAATGGTTTTGCCACCTGGATGATTTTCTATTGCTAAAATAAAAGCATGCAGAGAACCGTTGGCAAGATAAAATTCAGGGAATACACATGTGTATATATGCATAATTTAGCAATAAATCTTCATTGCTTTGCTGACTGTCAAAGTGTTGCTCTGGCAGAGTTGCTATATTATCATATAGCTATAATTATAAATGGAAGTGTATGCATCTTACAAAAAGAATCTAGTCCACAAATGAAAAAAATGTAGTACATTTACATGATTGTTTGCCTCAAAGAGCAGGCTAACGAATTAGGACAGATTTCCACCTTATTGGTATTGCCTGCATTTTAAATGAAGAAATAAAATAGAGAGTATAAGATAAAAGAACAGCTGATGACAGAGACAAAAGGGACAATGTATCAATGTTATCCTTTTTTGTACTCTCCTGTAATCTCCTCATCTCTTTCCCTGCCTAAACATCAGATACACTACAGGTTGCCTATAATGTACTAAAAACTATAAATATTTAAATAAATATGGTGGCATCTATTGTATACTTAAGCAATGTAATCATTTGCATTGTCTTGGATAATATAATTCTCTGATTGCATATCATTACATGCATGTGATTTATATTTATAGCAACATTATCATTTTACACACACATAGCTGTGTTAGAAAGTTCTTTAGAGCAGAGCATGTTTAGTGTTTAGCATGTTTGCAACACATATCTCCAGGGGCGTTGGTTTAATGTTTAGGGTCTTCTTTGGTTTTCCCCACCTCAATCACATTTTTACAGATTGAGTGACAAATTGTTCATAGTCCATTTCAGTCTGTCCCCAAATCCCCTTGGATAACATCTATAAAGGCCTGCATAATAAATAACTGGCCCATTGGTGCACAGTGGGTAGTGACTTGTCACAAATGTTTACTCAGGGTTATATAACAATATCTGGAGCATCTTTGTCATACCACTGCTAGGTATAAATATACACAGCGATGGCCTCATGTCTTCTGCATGGTACATCTCTATCTCACACACTGTAAATCTTAAAATAGACTATACACCCACCGTGATACTGACGGCAAGTGATTTCTAAAGATAATTCAATGATAAAATAAAATATCTACAATATATATGACATATTTTTATAAAATTATTTAATATTTATCAGCCTTAGGCAGCTGATAGTCAGGCACACAAATTACCAGACGGTCCAAGCATTTGGCATGCAAACAATGTAATGCAAACCTCTTCAGTACAACCACAGCTGTACCACATACCCCATCTGGAAAAGTTAACATTTATCTAAAGATTTATCTAAATATTTATTTAAAAGATTTATCAATATTTATCTAAATCATAAAAAAGTTGAATGAAATACAGACATCCTGATTACTTTCAAATCCATCCTCAAATATATTACTGTGTACAGAACGCTACTGGTGTGTTTTTCAGCTTTAACTTGGCTGTAACCATTTCAGTCTGATCAACCAATCAGAAAAATTCTGACATGATATTCTGAAGGCCCTGGCCAGATAAGATGACCTGGCAGCATATAGATATAAAGGCTACTGAAAGCAGAACTGGAAGAAAGTTTTTAGTGGCAACTATAGAAATGGATTTTGGCCCGCAATCAACCATGTGATCAGTGTTTTTATGGAATGATCCTTTTTTTTTTTATAATGACCCATTGGGTAGACAGATTTCTCAACAACTTTATTAACCAACTAACTAAATAAATCTTCAGCAGCCTTCACTGTTTGTTAGTCCATCACAAGACCACACACATTTTTTGCTATGCTATTTTTACTATTTATAATCACCAGTCAAGTTAATGTACATGTTTTTGAACTATTGGAAGAAACCAGAGAACCTGATGTAAGCCCACCAAGAACGAGTAGAACATGCAAACTCCACACAGAAAGAACCTTATCCAGAAATCCAATCTGGGCCTTCTTGCTGTGAAGCAACCACACTAACCACTAAGCCATTGTGCTACTAATATAGAATATAATGTAAAAAAAACTGCGGATGAGAGAAAATAACTAATGTTTTTTATTAGCAGATTTACACCTATAATCTACAATAAATATATTTTGCCAATTATTTTCAATTTATACAATAAATATTTTAGATGTTGTATCAATAATTTGTATTGTAATTGTACTTCATTTGTTGTATATTCATTCATTCATTCATTCATTCATCTTCTTACCCGCTTATTCCCGAATCCGGGGTCACGGGTGTCTGCTGTTGTATATTTTTATATGAAATATATGAAGGTGTGTGAGGTTATTGAACATGGCAGCTTTTTTATTGTTCACTTTTCTGAACTTTATCAAGGTTCTCCCCAGGTCAGGATAGGAACATTCCTATTTCCAGCATCAGCAGCTCACATGGGGGCCATCCGTCTACCTCAACGGGACACTGCTGCACTGTGACATTTCCCTGGATGGAATGTAAATGGCAGGGTCTGGAGAAACTGCCATGTCTGATAATACCTGTAGACCTGAGTGCTGACAATAAGTCGTACAGGGGAATGGAAGTGAAATTGGAAATCGGATATCAAAGAGAAATGTGAAAAACCTTAGGAAATGGAAATGTATGAAAGGGAAATTAAAGAGGGAAGTGGGACATTATTAGCCATAGAGGACAAGTAGCCGTCTGATCATATTCAGCGTGTGCATTATACCCCAGATGTCTAGGAACTCTTCTAGGTAAAGTGCCAGGTCTGTATATCAGTGGCAGCCATCATGTCCTTCAAGCAGTTCTGCTCACAATAAAAGGTACAGCTCGCCGCTATATTTGCATAAATATTAGGGAAGAAAGTCAAACCTCTAAGGAACAGGCTGTCAGTCTGACATGTAGGACCACCCAGCTGTTAATGATGATTAAGTGAAAAGCTGGACTGGCATTTTCAACAAAATTTGACAAATAAGAGATCAAGGATGTTTTTACCTGGAATATTCTAGCCTTCTTGTAAGCGAGTCGGCTAGTTAGCACAGTACATGCTAATTTCAATGGATATAATATCTATAAATAATATCTACCTATTTAGGGTAGGCAAAGAAGGCTGAAGTGGCTTTCTCCATCACTATGTCTCATGGGGTTGAGCTTTGCAAAAGATGTCAGTCTTTTTTTTTTGATGCCATAATCGCCTCCCAACTCCATGTTTCTCCCACTGTGTCACTCCATCTTACCAGGATCATTTGTCAGGAAGTCAATCGTGCATCATACCAATACCATCCATCTCTGAAGTCTCTAAAGCCCTACTTTATACTAAACGCTCCTCTTAATCCCACATGAACCCACAAATAAAATATACTGTCAAAAGATCAGATCCCCTTATACTAAAATACATTGAAGAATTTTAAAACCTTTATAAGAAAAAAATGTAGATTATAATTTTGTGATCTCTAAGACATCTACAAAAAAATTACATTATGCCTTTTCAAAAGTATGTGGACACCTTACCAGCACATTTCTCATTGTGTTTTGTATAAACTGTTGCTACAAATTTGGTTGCAAATAATTGTCTAAGATTTCTCTATATAACATTTCTCTATATACCCTAACATTCTCTCTCTCTCTCTCTCTCTCTCTCTCTCTCTCTCTCTCTCTCTCTCTCTCTCTCTGTATCGGGGGTGGTAGAGACCATGTTGTAGATGTACCAGTGACCAGTTTTCTGCCTTTTGTCTCTCTTTGAGGATGGACTGGGATTCACTCTGCTATACTGACCCAACGGTACAGTTTACATTACATTTGATTATCAATACCATAAGCTGTAATGAATAAACATGCAGTGTCAACGGGAGGAGGATGGGTTCCTTCTTGGGTCTGGCTCCTCTAAAGGTTTCTTTTTTATTTCATGTCAGACAGTCACCACCGGCTTCCTTATCAGGGACAAACGTACACATTTTTTCACTGTTACTGCATTCTGTATGCTGCTTTGGGACAACGTCTATTGTTAAACGTTCTATACAAATAAAAAGGAAATAAGATCTTGCTCCTGTTCACAGTGGAGCAAGAGTTCTATTGTGACATTGTCCGTTAAGGTTGGAGTGGAAGAACCGAAGCCTTTGGTCCAGAGCCCTGACCTTACAACTTTTATTAACTGAAACTCTGACGGTAACCCAAACCTCCTGGCTCTTCATACGCTTCTGATTCCACTAATACTATTGTGGCACAACCTGAAATAGGTTGTTAAAGAAATTATTATATTTATGTATCATTTTCTGTGTCTTTAAAATCCATCATGCTAGATTTCACACCGGGTACGTCTCCCTTTACCCTACAGCAGCGTTACCACATAGAGAACACCACATGTTTTAATCATTATTATTTTTCTGCTCTTATCCACAGCAGGATACCTCGCTTCTTGTGTGTTAACTAATTTCATCTTTGGCTAAAACACACAATACAGATTATGTACTTCCTGACCCCAGAATGAGTCATAGCACAGTTCCTGTGCAAATCAACCTTCTACAGGGAGCTTCTTCGTGTGTATGCAAACATATGTTTGCGGTGGCATAATGGTTAGCACGGTCATCTCACAACAAGAAGGTTCTGGGTTCATCTCCCGGACAAGAGGTCTTTTTGTGCAGAGTTTGTATGATCTTCCTGTGCTTGTGTAGCTTTTCTCTGGTTACTTCGGATTCCTCCAACAGTAAAACATGTACATTAGGTTAGTTGTTAATTCTAAATTGCATAAAGAAGTAAGTGTGAGTGGGACTTGTCCAGGGTGTACCCCTGTCTCTTGATCTATGTGTGCTGGGATAGGTTTCAGCAGACACTCGTGACCCAAAATGGTGGAAAAAGTGGATTAGAAGTCAAATGAATGACTTGAGAAGTGAATGTGTGAACTGTTTTTTCTTTGGGTGCATAAATTTTGATATTGTCCAAAAGTAATTGAAAATAGTTTGTATTTTCATTTGGTGAACGAACTGAGACCAAATCAATCAAACCAAATCACAAACAGAATTTTGCAAACCCACTTCTGTGATTGTATTTCCTACTTAAATTGAAACCTGTCAATCAGAATCAGTGTATGTATTCAACAGTGATGTCACTCACAGTGGACAACCAAAAAGATAAAAACAAGAATATTTACTAGCATTATAGTGATATTGAATCTGTTCTGTCCATCTATCTATCTATCTATCTATCTATCTATCTATCTATCTATCTATCTATCTATCTATCTATCTATCTAACAATCCACTCACGCATAGTACTGTATTTAAAATACATTCATTGCTGCTGTGGATTGTGAAACATGGTCTGTGGTGAAAAGAATAAATGTACAGAAGGGCAACAAATGAAAGGGAAAGAACAGCTGTCAGTATGTTAGTTGGTGTGCTTTAACAAAATTGCACTGGATGCATAAACACTATTCATCTAAGAAAAATCCCCTATGATGGTGTTGTGATGATGGTGTTTGAGAATAGATGTTTGATTGTTTTTTACAAAGGTTATAACATATCATTTTTATTATTACTATCCACATCATAAAATAATTCAGTGAGCCCTAATACTCAAAGTCAAATATCTACTGAATTGCAGTCTCGCATCTAAGACAACAAGTGGACCTGACATATGTCAGCAAACTGCTCTCTCCTGCATAAGACAGCAACTATTGTTTCCCCATGAATGTTTTTTACTTCACCTATCTAAAGATTTTTTAATATGTTTTATTGACCGGGGTGTTTAAGAGTTTTTCTTGAGGTTTCCTCAATTTGTTGCTGCCATGGGAACAACCAGAATATCTTACAAAGAAGTTGTTTATCTTGAAGCTATGATAATGTTATATAAATAGATAGTATATGTAAAAAGCATTCTCTTTAAATAGTACTAAAGGTTCCTACAGAAATAGAAGAGGTAGCTTAGTTGCTAAGGTGTTGAACTGATATCAGAAAGAACAGGGTTCAATTCCCAGCTCCACAAAGCAACAACTATGGGCAAGTCCCTTAACCTCCAATTGCTCAGTTGTACAAAAGAATTAAAATATATGTTGCTGGATAAGAATGTATGCCAAATGCTGAAGATGTAAATGTAAATGTTCAGCCTCCTCTCTACAGTGTACTATCTTCCTTCTGTCCATTTTAAAGGTAATCAATAATTTATTTCTATTTCTAATTGATTAAGTCTCAGTAAATTTGACTGTGTTTGAACCTCAAACTTATTAAGCTATCCATCCTTGGTCATCCATCCATCCATCTACCTATCTATGTACCCATCCATCCATTTTTCCATATATCCATCCATCCATCCATCTATTTATTTATAGTATATTTTTAATCAGTACACTGGTGTTTCTTCACACCATTTTACTAATTTTACGAATATAATTTTTCACACTGAGCACCTTTAGTATAGATATTTTTAAGATACACTTTAATAGAATGTTGGTAATTAAAGATAACACCCTTATATTGTAGAGTTTTAGAAACATCCACCTACGGTGTCTCAGAGAGAACAAAGCGGTAAGACATCACTTGGCCATTTGGTATTATTAACATTAACGACAAACATTTTGCTTTTATGAACTTGTAGGATAGGTAACAACAAAAGTATTAAAATAAATACTATCTATCTATCTATCTATCTATCTATCTATCTATCTATCTATCTATCTGTCTATCTGTCTGTCTGTCTGTCTGTCTGTCTGTCTTTCTGTCTGTCTGTCTGTCGTAAATTGTATCTTGTTATGGACATTTGTCTGTATTCTCTCTTGCTTTTAGTCTACATATATTTATTTTAGTTCCTAAACGTGACTTGTAAAAGGTTTGGAACATTCATTCATTCATCTTCTTACCTGCTTATTCCCTAATTCGGGGTCAAAGAGATCTATCTCAGCGCTCATAGGGCAAGAGTCAGGGGTACACCCTGAACATTTCGCCAGTCCATCACAGGGCAACACATAGACAAAAAAACATTCATTGATTCATTCATACAATCATTCATCTTCCTACCCGCTTATTCCCGAATTCAGGGTCATGGGGGTCTGCTGCGTCTATGCCAGCTCACATTAGGGCGAGAGGCAGGAGTACACCCTGGACGGGTCACCAGTCCATCTCAGGGCTACACATAGACAAACAACCATTCACACACAATCTCTCCTTTTCATTCACCAATCAACCTAACGTGCATGTTTTTGGACTGTGGGAGGAAACCGGAGTACAAGGAGAGAAGATGCAAACTCTGCACAAAAAGATCTCTGGCCCGGTAATCGAACCCAAGACCTTCTTGTTGTGAGGAGACTGTGCTAACCTCTACACCACTGAGTTGCCCCAGGGTTTGGAACCTATTACTGTAAGTATCATTAATGCACTGTTTAGAGGTGTAAATTGTGATGTGTAAATTGAATGCTCGGTTTAGCCATTTATAATTGGTGATAAATTTATTTATAATATACAAGTGTACAATTTTTTTGAATTATGCATCATGTTATAAGAGATATCTATAACGTTTTCTAACCACATACTATTATAAGGCTGGATAATGACTAAATGTCCCATAGATGCTCAGACAGAAGATTACAATTTGTTCCTGACAAGCATCAATTCGAAAAGCACTGGGAGGTGATTCACAGATTCTCAGCACTATATCTGCATTTTAAAAGGTCCCTAAAGAAAACCGAGCTTTCTGAATCAGTGTTTGAATAAGATATACCATCTCAGAAGACTATAGAAAGCTTTAGATGGAGGACATGATGCTGGGGATGAGAGTGAGAGAGGTTGGGGAAAGCAGAGATTGGTGTGAGAGAATGAATTAACACCTGTTATGTGTGATGAATTCAAGATTCGCCTGCTGCTGTGATCATGGACACTTGTCAGGGGAGCATTAGTTCTTATCATACATCACACAACCCAGAACACAGACAATCTCTCTCTCTCTCTCTCTCTCTCTCTCTCTCTCTCTCTCTCTCTCTCTCTCTCTCATGCACACACACACATTGTTAAAGCTGAAGGGAGGACTCAGAGGCAGAGGCCCTCTTTTATTTGTTCTTCATTGCCCTGATTGTCACAACAGTGACTGACTATTTTATGCATTGTTCTGGAAAGCGTTTGGGAAATCAGACACGGACTATATAGATAACCATGTTTTGTAGCTATTTAATCTAATGATCAGAACTCTGAGGCATTGTTTACTGCCACATCATGTTGCTTCTGGGTCCAGTTTGGGGTAAAAAGGTCATTTGAATATAAACACATATTTTTAGGAAATGTAATAGGGATCTATAAAAATAAACAAAAAATTAAAGACGCTGTTGGGAGACAAAAGAAGATCGTTGATCTGTCTCTTTAATGTGGCTCAGGTCTTTCACCAGATGCCCTCCCTTCTGGACTATTTTGTCTGTAATGCACTAACTGACACCAATCCACCAGACTCTTGAACCACTGGATCCCCAGAAGACCACACAAGCAACATCAGAAAAGGAACAGGCCTGGGGTCTGTGTGGAGTTCACTCCCTTGCTTGTGTGAGTTTAATCCAGGTGCTCCAGTTTCCCACCACAATCCAAAAACATGAACATGAAACATGTTAAGGTTATTAGTGATTTTAGGGTGGTCCTATGATAGATAGACTCTAGCAGGCCCCATAATCCCAAATTAAAGAATAATAAATTAATAAAATGATGGACCGCTCTATATTTTACTTTAAATTTGTTATTTTGGTGTATTTGTGAGTTGGTGTATCTCTGGACATGATTCAGCTGATTTCTGAATGTGAATTATCTGCTGATAATGAACTGATTTGCCGTCAGTATTTAAATCATTTTAAAGCGTTCTCTGATCGATTATTAAGTCAACCTATGTGACTTGACCTGGGTGTTTTGCTGGAGTTCTAGTTCTGTTTCTCCCGAGCTTTAAACCTCACTTAATCTGCATTTATCCTTTATTCTGCCATGTCTGAGCGATTAAACACTCTGTCTTCTCTACCAGCATATCTCTGGCTTGTTTGGTTTGCAGCTTACTTCAGTGCTGGGATGGGATGTGTTGCTTGACTTTTGCCAATAAATACTTTTTCTTTGTTTTGTTTGAGTCTGTGTTTTGGTGACAACAATTTAGTGTTATGTTAGGAAATGTTGGTTTAGATGACAAAATGGGAAATTTCCTATGGGAAATTTTACAATCACCAACGAAACTAATGTATGTTTTTTGACTGTGGGAGGAAACTGGAGTACACAGAGAAAACCCACACAAGCACAGGGAGAACTTGCAAACACCACACAGACATCTTGCCGGCGAATCTAACCCCGAGCAAACCCTCTTGCTATCAGGCGACCGTGCTCACCCTTACACCATCGCACCGCTGTTATTTTGTTTATTTACTTCAATTTTTCTCTTTATTCTTTTGTATGAATACACACCCAGGCTCACAGGATACATGCCATCTATCAAAAAATACATCTCTAGTATTAGGACAAAACTACCAGTAAAATTACCTGTCATCATGTATAAATTGACTTACGTTTTTTAACATTAAAGCCTTTAGATAATGATTCAAGCTGTAGACAATGTCTAACCCTTTACACCGTTCACAGAGGGAGAACATCTTATCATCATCCTTTTCACTTGACTCTTCTATTGATTAGTGTCCAAGTCTCCATCCCCCCTCCTACTACAGCAGATGCTTTGACCTGTACTCATTGACCCAAAAAGAGGGAGGACATTAATTATTTCAAGGTATTACTCTTTGTAATTCACTACACTTTCATTCTTAAACCATAATATTAAACACACTGACACGGACATAAATGTTAAAAGTCTGTTTTAATATGCACCAAAGCCAAAACTTTTCATAAGACAGGCAACTGATTATAAATCAGCCTGTTTCCTGGCAACCGACCCCAAAACCTTCTCTGAAATTAAAACGCTGTTACTGAAAAAGGTGAAATTGGTCTTATTCCCGGTAAACACCTTAACCACCTTATTTAATCCTTTCATGATGGTGTGTCACTTCTTTCAGTTGTCTACAGTAGATGCAGCTTTACTGACATTTACTGACATTCAGACATTTATTGATCAAACTATCTCATGCCAGATCTAAGTGTTATAAAGGCTTCCTCAGTACAGAAGAAAAACCATTTAGCCATGCCACCAAAATTTCTTAAACCACTTCCTTAGTCTACAGAATAATAAAGGTTTTCCACCAGAGCGCATGGCACAGTATGGTTACTAATCCAAATTACATTTGTTTCCTGCTTGATTTGAATCTTGGCCTACCTTGTGGTAGCATAGCTGTGTGATCGCAGGGGGTGGAGTATTATTAGCATCCGGAAACTGCTCAATTAGCAATTATTCAGCTTGCCCAGCTTGTGGCTAATCAAAGCTAATTAGTTGTAAAGTATTTTTTTTAAGTGAGTTTAGAACAGCAGCTGTAACAGAAACATCTTCTGTTCCTTATGGAAGAAAATAAGCATTTCTACCTGTGGGAATCATTTGGATAAGACAACATATAAATCTATTCTTTCTAGAGACTTGATCAATCCAGGGAACATTCATGTAGTCATGTACAAGATACCCTTCTAAATAGATTAAAAATGTTTTAAGCTGTCTTTATCTTTTGTATTTCTATTGCCCATTTTTTATTCACTGTGCTTTTATCCCTACCACCAATATTTTCTTTTTCAGATATTTGATGATCTGATTATATTACTTCCACTGTCTGCTCAGCACATCTTATAATTGTTCTTACTTTGCCTTTTTACTTTTGAATCCAAAATGTTGCAAAAAGAAAAAATATCTAATATTATTGGATATATGATGCTTATATTTTGATCTTCATATTTGTAACGACTGTAGTCCCTGACGATCGCCAGAGGAGAGCGCCCTCACATCTGTTTCCGGTGCCGGAGGTTAGGTCATGGTCACCCTATTTAAGAGCAAGCCATACTCGAGTCAAGTGCAAAGTATTGTTTGTTTAAAACTTACCGAGCGTTTTGTATGTTTCTTTATATTCTGGATTTTCTGGTTTTTGATTTAGACTTTGGATAGCAATTTGGATTTGTCTATTGTGCCATTTGCTATCTTCTTTATTAAAGCATTTGGATTATAAGAACTGTTGTCTGCATTCATGGATCCGGCCAATTCTACCCCGTTACAATATTTGATGTACTGTGTAGCCTCAGGCTTCTTTGGTTCTTTAACAGAATCCCTATGCTTAAAAGATTATTAATGTTTTTCAGTTGACCATGGCTGAACATGGTACATGGCTATTTCAGTAACTGTAGTGTGATGACAGCTTAAACTGTGTTTTACTAAAGTACTGCTCTCGGGATAAGCTTTTTAAATCTTCTTTGGAAGATTGGAACCAATCTGGCTGGAACCAACAATCATCATAAAGAAATGCAGGTTTTCTCTCCAACTGATTGGTTGACTGTATTTATATAGTATATATAATTCTAGATTTAGAGTGTGTTGACAATTGTGATGAGCAAGTGTAAATCAATGTACAGCAAATTTACATAATCTGTCAGATGCCCTTATTCAAAGCAACTTATAATTATCTGTTTTAAGCAATAAAGGGTTAAACAGGCCCCACAGTGTCAACTTGAGGGTGCTAGGAATCAAACCCTGATCTTCCGATTATTGGTCTAATGCCTTAGATCCATCAATTTCCCAACCATACCATAACAACCATTCCACACGTCTGGGAAAAAATAAAATAATTTGACATTTGATTATTGAGTGTCTTGCAAATAAACAGTTAGTTTAATTCACATTGGAATAACCTTTGCATTTCCTCATGTAAGCTCAAGTCATTCATTCATTCACTCATTCATCTTCTTACCTGCTTATTCCCTAATTCGTGGGCACGGGGCTTCTGCTAGAGCCTATCCCAGCGCACAAAGGGCAAGAGGCAGTGGTACACCCTGGACAGGTAGCCAGTCCTTCGCAGGGCACACATAGATGATCAACCACTCACACACACACACACACACACACACACACTTACTTCTATGGACAATTTAGAATCAACAAACCGGAGTACCCGGAGGAAACTAATGCATGCATGCTTGTTGTAATGCGACTATGCTACGTCATTTGGCTTTTATTATTAGTTCAAGACACACACCTGCTGAGCTACTAATGCAGACAAAACAACTGGGCCTTTTGTTAAACATATTTATCATCTAAAAACAGACTCAAACCCAACAGGAAAACGGCACAATGCCAAATGATGTTTACCTCTACAAAACGACAAACAGGCCAGCCTATATTTAAACTGTTTCTTTTTCTGAATCCCAGCAGATAACGTACAATACAATATCCGTTTGTATCATTTTTGTTCAGGATTTGACCCAATGGATGATTCATTCTTTCTGCACCCTGCCCGGCGGATCAGCCGAGCATAGTCTTATCCCCTTGACAAACATGGTCTAAGGTGAGGTTTGGGCGGGCTTTATAAATACACGTTTATTGTGTGTAGAATAAAGCCCTTGAAGTAAGATCCTCCCTTTGACAGCAGAGTTCAGTGATTAAGGTCTAGTAAAGGTGAGTAGAAGGTCTGAGCTGTCTGTGTGAATCATACAACATTATAGGGAATCCGGAAAACTCATATCAGTACATTTATATGGACTTTTTCTAAAACCTGAATTCCAGAAAAATTGGTACATTAATTAAATTTCAGTTCACACAAGGCAACATTTTATTCATAATAAAACATACTCACTTACATTTTACAATTTTTTGCCAAATCATTCATTCATCTTCTAAACCACTTATTCTCTACATGGGGATCTGCTGGCGACACCTTGGACAGGTCACCAGACCATTTCAAAACCAAACACACACTCACTTCTACGGCGAATTTAGAATCACTAATCAACCTAATGTACATGTTAATGTTAATGTGATTTAATTCCATTAAAAAAAACTTTTCTGGAAAAGGCTGTAACTATTAGTATGTTATACCCAACCCGTTCATCTAATCACTATACTATCAGACATCAGGTATCACTTTTTCATATTCTCCTATCACACAATGTAATTCTTAATCCCACTTATATTTTCCTGCAAATGCTTTTTCACCAGCCCTGAAAGTTACCCCTGACCTGAAATAAGGAGAGATTTCAATACAGAGCTGCTAACAAGAAAATCCTAGCAGGCAGAAAAAAATGTTTTTTACCCTCAGTATATATAAATTGTCATAACGACGGCATACTCACAGCATGCATTATTTTGTCATACGGTTTTGACTATTTTGCAGGGTATGTCACGATATAAAGGGTTAAACTTGCCCATGCATCCTAAACAATACCCGCGCTAGGGTCCTAAAATCTAAACTTAAGACATACTGCAGCCGAATAACCCAAAAGAAAGAAAAAAGAAGCTGAAACCTGCTACTACATGATTGAATTATAATGCCTTCTCAAGCTTCTAGAAATAAGAGAAAGCCGTTGGTAGACAGACGCCACACTGTTAATAAATGTGCCTGCACTTAGAATATCCACTTAAGTGCAGTAGAAAAGTGATTCTTGACAAAGGCCAGAAATTAAATTGGAATAATTTTCTCCAAGCACACACTACATTCAGCTGAATCATTCTCAGTACTTAGTAATGATGTAGTCAGTATATAATTGAATTTATGACCAATTTATCACATATAGTTTTGTTTTAAAAGTCAAATAGGTGCAAAAGCTTTTGTTTTCTAACTTTACTCTGCACCATTTTTCACTTCTCTTCCCAGTTTTCACTTTTGTTCATGTTTCTGTCTGTTGCAGACATCAGGAGTGTGTCATGTTTTATTGGACTGCTTGTTGTAGGAGAAAACAACAGGGAAAATTGATGGATTGTTAAAGTGAAAATCTCATGTCCAATTGTACATCAATCTCCATTAATAGCAGAATAATAGTCAGAATGAATCCTGATGGCTTGAGTCTAGTTCTTGAGTTTATATTTGTATTTTACTTTAACCTGTAAGATATATATCCAAAAAACAAAAGGTCGAGTAAAAGTTGACCGCAGCAAAGAATCAAGCCTCCATCACAATGGGGCAAAAAAACTCGGGAGAAACCAGGCATAGTTAAGGGGGTCAGTTCTCCTCTGACCAGCTTGCTGAAGTTTGTCTGAATGTCTGCCATTAGAGATTAAAGTCTCAAAGTGTTGATTCACCAACTGGGCTGAATAGAGACTGGATCTGATGGTGACGATGAGCTTTGAATATGTCTATAGATACACAACTATGCTAACTTATTAAACTTTTTACAGTCTGAGACATTTTCCAAACATGTCATATACAATTACAATTCATTTACATTACTGGCATTTGGCTGATCCCTTGACCTAAGTGACTCATTTATTCTCTTACTTCACACTCTTATTCAGCTAGCAAATATTAGCTTTCTTACTGAATGTAACAAAAAAATGATATAGTCTTTTTCATTTTTATACACTATATGGCTGAAGGTTGAAGGATGTTTTTCCTGTTTCCAGATAGATTATTACTTTTATACTGCCAGCTGTGCCAGGATTTTTTTACTCAACACACAGCAGTTCACACTTCTTAATATAAGATAATTTGGAAAAACGCAATAAGACATAAGAGTAAAAATGCTATCCATAGAAATGTGTCCTAAGCCTAAAGGGAAAAGTAACTCCCACCAAACTAGCACATAATAAATGCAGGTCCTTGCTGGACTGTTTGCGCCTTTATGACAGTCGTTATAGGTTTGCCCCTAGGTTTATCGTTTAGAAAGAAAAACATGGTGAAATCCAGTGTAATGATACCAAAAAAAGTTTAAAAATGGGGCATGGAGAACCTTATGACTGTGAAGGGCTTCATGGTGGACAATGCATTAGCTGTATTTTCTTCAACCCGATAATACAATTCAAAATTATATAAATTATGCGGCTGCTTGGATCAATGACTTTAGCAACAAATAATTATTATTTGGCATTTTACTATTGTATGTGTTTAAATATAACTTTTTTAATACCCATGTAATGATTGTAAGCTAGCAAGACAAATTGGCAGAAAAGAGCAGGAATGATCAGTGTGACTAAAAAAAGCAGTGCTCTTTACTTCATGTTAATGACTTCCTTGCATAAAAAAAATCCAAAACCAAAATATTTGCTGTTTGTTGTGTTTGTGTCATTTGTAATTGACCAATGGTGGCTGGAGCTAAAAAAAACTGGTGATGGCATGATGAATAGTCGGTGGTGATGATGTGATATTAGTGCATGCTGGAACATTAAAATCAACTGTTTTATAAGTAATTAAGTAATTATTTGGATCCAGAGCTGAAAGGGAAGCGGTAGCTTAGTGGTTACGTTGTTGGACTGCTGATCAGAAGATGGGTGTGGGATCAATTCCAAACACCACCAAGCTGCTTCCAATCAGTCACTGAGATAAGCCTTAACTAACTAAAAAAATATGGTCTAAGGTCCTTAAACAAAAAGTAGAAATGAGGACTGTATTACTAATGTTGTCCACTAGGAGAACAAAGGAGAATAACCTAAATCGCAACACTTCAATCATTGGAGGGCAAAAAACTTAAAAAACAATCAATTTGCTAACAACATAAGTGTAGGTTCGGACCTACATACACAAACAAACAAGTTTTTTATTAGTGTAAAATCAAAAATTATAATAAATTATAACATGACTAACCATGGAAGCCAATATTGAAGGGAAAGGACCCCACACAACCACTTACTACCCCCATATCTGTTTTATTGGTAGTAGCATTAATATATTAGAAATTATTTCCCAGGTCCCAAAATTGCTAGCAGCAGCCAGTGACTAACAGTGGTTGGTATTGATCATCCATCGCTGTCTGACATTGGAATTTTAAGTACTCAGCTAACAGACTAAGTAAACTTTGTGGGGTAAGAAGCAAAAGTTTTTGCCCATAGTTTATTTAAAGAATGGTAATTACAATGATTTTTATTGTAAAAGAACATGATCTTGATTAATCTACCAGTTACTTTGAATGTAAAAATGAAAGGTAGTGATAAATCCAGAGCAGTATTTTTAAAAACCTCCCTAGTGCTCAGAAATGCGTAAAGAACTTATGAAAACCCTTTATTATCCCGCTGTTTCAGACACCTGAGCCCTGTGTGATTTTTTGATCTCGTGACGGAGAACCTGTGAAAAGAATGAGGTAGCTGTCAGAGTGAATCTCACCATGTGTCTGACCACTGACAAGCACCATCTCTCTGTTGATTCTCATCCATCCCAGAAGAGCAAAAACATTCTGTGCAAACGATTCTCAAAATAAGCACATATTTAAAAAGAAAAAAAACAACAACTGTGAACGCTTATACAATCATTCATAAATAGACATGCTGCTATTTTCCTGCATATTTAGTCATGTGTAGGGGTTTTATATCCGCTCTCCAGGATGCACTGGAGCTATTTCGAGAAGCAAACAAATATCTATGCTGAGATAACCATATGTAGACTGATAGACCTAAAGGGATTAAACCTTTTAGTTTAGTTCACTGAACAATGAGCTGTTCCACACAGCACCAAGAAACGCCATCGGCAAAAATCCTGGTGATGAGCATAAAACAGATTAATAACATACATCTATATTCTCCTACATATATAACATACATACATACATGCGGCATCCAGAGAGAGAGAGAGAGAGAGAGAGAGAGAGAGAGAGAATCGTTGTGATGACAGAAATCGAGACCCAGAACAGCTGAACAAATGTTAGAGGTGTTTCTTACAGTTTTCTCCCTCATCTAGCTCTGCTCCCTGCTGGTGAAGCTGGACTTGTGTCCTTGTGAGGTTTTATTGCCCTCTAGTGGAATATTCTTTCATTCATCACCGGCTAGTTCCATAATTCGATGTTACGGGGTCTGATGGAGCATTTCTGAGGGGTAAAAAGGCAGGAGGGGTCCATTACAATCACACACACACACACACACACACACACACACACACACACACACACACACACACACACACACACACACACAC
>JAOTRA010000039.1:3207859-3218396 GCA_026260255.1 Pseudolaguvia tuberculata | reverse complement strand
ACAGACATAGAGAGAGTGCGATGGAGAGAGACAGTTATATATGTAAAATGCTTTGACGACTTGCTGTTTTGTTTTTTAGTGACCTGGAAGATAACATGTATATCGAAGTAATTCCCAGCAATGCTTTTGCAGGCCTGACTAGTGGTACAATAACCGAACTGTAAGTATATTCTATATTCATCCATTCTTTATTTCTTTCATCAAGCTAAACGGTACAACGATATACTGAGTGTATCACTTTTACTACTGCTCTCACATCCTAAAGGAGACTGACAAAGAATGGGATCACTGAAGTGGACAGAAATGCCTTTAACGGCACCAAAATAGAAAAATTGTAAGCCTTATTAAACCTTTTTTGTTGTAAATAAACATATAAAAACATCTATAGAAAAAGTTAATTTCTGACACAACCGTCCCCCCCCCCACCCTCCTCCTCCTCCTCCTCCTCCTCCTCCCCCTAGATTTCTCATGGGAAACCAACAGCTGAAGCGTATTCACAACTATGCCTTTCTCGGTGCTGAAGGCCCCCTCGTTCTGTAAGCATGAGTGGATCTCACAGTCAACAAAAATTCAACCTACCAGCCAGCTGCATCACACAGTCCAGCAAGAATTTGTACACCTACAGTTAATTTTACAACAGTTACTAAAGTGTCAAACCTGTATCTCATCAACTTAATATAAAATATGCAGATTTTTTTTGTAGGATATCTCTCTCCATGCATTTAGATCAATAAAAAACTGGTGGCTCTGTGGTTAAGGCGTTTGACTAATACCAGAAAGACCAGGGTTTGATTTTCAAATAGTCTTTGAAATTCCTGTAAGTCTCTCCGCGCTTGCGTGGGTTTCCTCCGGGTGCTCCGGTTTCCTCCCACAGTCCAAAAACATGTAGATTAGGTGGATTGGTGATTGTAAATTGTCCATAGGGGTGAATGTGTGTGCGAATGGTTGTTTGTCTATGTGTTGCCCCGAGATGGACTGGTGACCCACTTTCTTTTTAGAAAATATTTTAATTAAAAGTTAATTAAATGATATTATATTAAATTATATTATCTTTATACAGAGATTACAGTGTAATGCAATAATAAGATTTCTATTCTAAATGATACTGAGATTCTTTAATACAGTAAAGTTACGTGTTTTGGGGCATTATTTATCGTCTACATGTGAAGTGGTCTAAAAATAGTAGCGTACTGTATCCTGTTTATCACATGTGTAATCATCAGTTGCAACATCAGAAAAAGTAAGATTCCCACATTCACTGGTCATATTTACTTGTTTGTACAGGGACATCTCTCGAACTGCAATCAGTTCCCTGCCAGAGAACATGTTAAGGAGGTTAAAACTTCTTATTGCCAAATCAGTCTATTCTCTAAGATGGCTACCCAACCTGGAGATATTTACAGAGCTCACTCAGGCAAACCTCACGTACCCCAGCCATTGCTGTGCCTTCAAAAACTTCAAAAAGAACAAGTAAGTAAATCGATATTGCATTGATTTGATGTATGTAGTACTACACATTCAGCTATTCTTTAGCTGCTTCATACCAAAAGTATACAGATTGGGAGTAAATAGAACCCGAATATGAAGTTTTCTGGCACTATTTGAATGAGAAAACACAATTATTTTCGCCTGTTTGCTTCCCATAACAACAATTTGCTGCATGGGCTTCTCTTCCTTATAGACGATTTATAAAAACAGCCAATCATCTCACTTCGATGACCTGAAGAACATTCGTTTAAAAAAACAAAAACCTATAGGCCCTGATAAACGAAGCCAACTTAATGGACTCCAAAGTCGAACAAGGGATGCTGAGTGAAGAATAATTAATGTGCATATTTTAAATTAGTTTCACCAAGAACGAAAGGGAGGCTTTAGGTATTATCTTACTGCCAAACTGTTTCCATCAACAAAGCTGTTAGATTATAATTGAGTTCTTATAAATATTTTAATAGTCCCTTGCATTGAGTGGTTTTAATTCAAAGTCCAAACACAAGTAGGTCTATAAATAATTCTAGAGAGAGAGAGGTGGGAGAGAAGACCAAAGCTAGATTCGAACCAGGGAGTTCCACAACGGTGTGCATGTTGGTCCGGACGTCTTAACCCACCACACCACTATGCCGGCACTCACACACCAACTCTGGTTCAACTCTGGCTTGGATCCTTTCTCTTTCCCGTTCACCTATTTGAACGCTCATCAATAAAAGCAAAAAATGCCCAAAATATCTATCTAAAAATGTAAAACATTATAGAGTTAATATTGAGTGATGCTTTTAGGTATGATCTTTCTCCTGATTTCTACTTTTATTTTTTTCCTAAGTTGGCTTAGTTTGGTGGCTGACAAATATAATTATTCTTATGGTTATCATGATTATTCTGGCTTTTCCTCCACATCCTGCACTAAAGATGTGATCTATGCTCACACAACTCATAGAAAACACTACCTATCTGTAAAGCATTGGATTTCATGACAGCATACATTCAGGAAGATAAGAGTGTTGTCTAAAGTAATGGCTTTTTATATCGATCCTACAAACGGTTCCATCATTTAGCTATGCATTGTGAGCACTATGGAAGCACCTGTGGTCCTTAAAGCAAAGGAGTGTAATGTAATAATGTAACTCTGCTGTGTGTGTCAAGCAGGTCAGCAAAGAACCATTTGTGCAACGACTCCACTATTCGCAACCAGGAACCATATTTCTTTGAGGAGCATTGTAAGGAAGTTATTGAAGTAAGCTGCTCCCCGGAGCCAGATGCCTTTAACCCATGCGAGGACATTATGGGTTTTACTTTCCTACGTATTCTTATCTGGCTTATCAGTGTGTTGGCTGTCTTGGGAAACTTTACAGTTCTTTTAGTGCTTCTCGGTAGCCGCACGAAGCTGACAGTACCCAGATTTCTGATGTGCCATTTGGCGTTTGCTGACTTCTGTATGGGCCTCTACTTACTGATAATCGCTTCAGTGGATGTACAAACCCGATCGCACTACTACAATTATGGGATCGAGTGGCAAACAGGCCCTGGGTGTGGCACAGCAGGCTTTCTGACCGTTTTTGCAAGCGAGCTTTCTGTATACACACTAACAGCAATCACCCTCGAGCGCTGGCATACCATTACCTACGCAATGCGTCTGGAGCGCCAAATCAGGTTGCATCATGCATGTGGGGTGATGGCTTTTGGTTGGCTCTTTTCGGTAATTGCTGCATTAATGCCGGTGACAGGTGTGAGCAGCTACATGAAGACCAGCATTTGTCTCCCCATGGATGTAGAGACAGTGTCATCACAGGTATACATCATGCTGCTGCTTAGTCTTAACGTGCTCGCTTTCGTGACTGTTTGCGCTTGCTATGTGCGCATCTACATTACAGTGCGCCACCCTTCTTCAGTGCCCGACAGTGCAGACGCCCGTGTGGCCAAACGCATGGCTGTGCTAGTTTTCACAGACTTCCTGTGCACGGCCCCCATTTCGTTCTTTGCTATCTCTGCAGCTCTCAGGCAACCACTCATCACAGTATCACATGCCAAGGTACTACTGGTGCTTTTCTACCCAATCAATTCATGCGCCAATCCCTTCCTCTATGCCTTCTTCACAAAGAGCTTTAAACTGGACTTCTTTGTTCTCACCAGCCGTTTCGGCTGCTTCGAGTCACGGGCGCGTGGCTATCGTACAGAAACATCTTCTCTGCATAATGGCCCAAGGATGTGCTCACCCAAGAACAGTGATGGGACTTTATACTCACTGGGACATGCTGCTCATCCGTACTGACAAACTTTTTAAATGACCACACTATAAGCTACTGTCATATAAAGATGATCTATTTCATGCTGCTTGGACTTCAAATTACTAAAAAGGAAATAATTACAACTGTACAAATTTGCTATCCTTAAGTATTTGCGATAACAGTCTCGACTTACTAATGTTTGTTGTATTTTCTTAGCCTTCATTTTAACGCTTTCTTTGTTTAGCACATAGAGAATCCATTGTGTGTCACAGTAACCTTGAAGCCGAAGTAGAATCCAGATGTTACATCAGGACTCAAAAGGTTTCAAAAATGTTCCATTTTGATTCACATCTGCGTCCTTGACTAAATCAGCATGAAACAGGAAGCGAACTCCTATTGACCAGGCCAGGGGGTTATTCAATAAGACTCTAAGGCAGCTTATCTGTGCACCTGCACTCATGTTATGAAACGAGACACAGGACCGTTGATCATTTTCCTCCTTGAAATTGTCAGTTTCAAAGAAAAGATGGGAGATGATATGGGTAGAGATATGTGGCGGTTGCAGCTGGACTCTGTTGAATGGAGACGCTGGAAGAGGAATTTGCTATGATGATATGCCTCACGTATCAAGGCCTGGAGTTCAAGGCGACAGGTCATGGGCTCAGTGGACTGAAAAACCACACACAGAGAATATTTTTTAAATATTCAGCACTGTATAATATTGCATCTGTAAAAGTATCTAGCTATCCATTTTTGTATGATGTCTAAGAGTTTCCAAATCAGTATAGCTGCGTATAGGTTTTCATTTTGATGTGCAAAATAGAAGTTAATAAAATTTCACTGATCACTAAAGGTGCATCACTCTAATTTTGTAGCGGTTTGTTAAATGTTCCTCAGTTAGAAAAGAGGATACAAAATCAGTTGCTCCCATCAGCAACAAGCTACAATGATGACTGCACACAGCTCTGAATAAGAATGCAGCATCAAATAATCCCATTGGACTTATAAGATAACCTTCATCATCTATTAAACATTTAGTATACAGTTACAGTTTGGCATTTGGCAGACGCTCTTATACAGAACAACTTATATTTTGTCTCTTTTTTACAACTGAGCAATTGTGGGTTAAGAGCCTTGCTCATGGGCCCACAGTAGTTGCTTGGTGGAGGTGGGATTTGAACACCGGTCTTCCCTATACAATTGTTATGCAAAAAGTTTTGATCTTTTTTGGACTATTTGGAAGAATGACTTATAGCATGTAACGGTACTTCACTAATTTCTGCTGAGCCTGTGTATCAAATTTCAAGATGGCTGACTGTGGGCTTTTAGCGGTAATCGTAATCCATCCATTCCTGGACAATGTGTCCTACAACGTGTCCTGGGAGACTCCAGATGATCCCAAAGGACTCCAGGAAAACACAAAAAAGGAGACACAGCAAACAGGATTGTAATGGTAGAACATAAATAGGAAAAAAGGATAAGTGCTAACGTAGGTGTTGGACTGCTGATCAGAATATTGTGAGCCCCTGAGCAAGGCCATCCACCAAATGCCAAAATAGAAATGCAGAAACACACAAACCAAATGGTCTATAGACTAATATTATTATTAAATAACCAGTTATATAAAGGTACTTCTAGTATTAAAAATATTACTACACCAGACAAATTCCTTAAATGCCCATTAAAATCAAGAGCAGTCAATTAACGTTTATCATTTTAAACACTAGGTGGCCTCAATGTACAATGACACCAAGAGAAATCTTTCTATTATAAAAAAAAAATCTCAAAGACCGTCAGGCATAAAAGAAACCCTTTTTATTTTAATACCATATATAATGCAACAATTGCATATCTTTGGCAAAAATAAACTTTATAAACATTTTATTAACATAGGTTAGCTTACAAAACCAAAAAGATGGAAGTCTGTCAGACAGACATGGCAGACAAATGCAAGCAAACTGATTGGCAGCTCTGAATTAGTGGCGCACATAATAATAATAATAATAATAATAATAATAATAATAATAAAACAGTTATCACTATGCTGTATCACAGAGAGAGGTCAGACATTGAGATTTCAACTTTCCTGTTTTCGGGAGAAGCATGTGGCTGCTTTTATAAGCTTTAAATCTAATACTACGGCTCTGTTGCTCTCCTCCAAACCTCCTCTAGTAATACTTGCATCCTGTAATATCACTATGTACAAACAGAGGGGAATTTGGCAGCCTTGGCAAACGGGGTTGTGTTCAAATTCACAATGGCAACAGTGATGCAAATAAATAGAGTTAAAAGATCGCATCGGGAAATGAGCTGAAAAGCTTCACAGGTACCACAGGACAAGTGAGCTTAAAGGATGCAGGATTTTAGTAGCACCAGTTTTCTTTCACCAGGCTCAGTTACACTGCGCCTGTTAGGTGCAATCGTTCCTGATTAGAGCTTCAATAAGCCATCATTAGAAAGAGGATAAGTGGTATTTCACTTACATAGGCAGTTAAAACTTCAACCTGAAACAATAATCAAAACCCTAAGAGATAAGAGTTATAAAGATAGCGCTGATGCCCCTGACGCTTTGATGGAAACAGAGAGTGAATTTAAACAGAGAGTCTAAAAAGTCCAGTACTTGCACCAATCCCAATCCTGCTAGTAGCAGGTTCTGAGGATATCAACTTCCTGTCTCATCAGTTTGGCTTCCTGTAAGTCCGTTCCCATGACTTCCTCTTTTACAGAGCTGCAGAAAGGCAAGTGTTTTGTTGTTTTTTTCCCCCTTTCTTCCCACAGCCGCTTTTCTTCCATAGCCCACATTGTCTCCCATTTCCTTTCCAGCCAAAGCAACTCTCTCGAGGTCATCTGTGGAGCGGAGTGCTACATCCGAGCCTGACGCACAAGCCCCATGAATACAGCTCTCACTAATGTCCGCTGAGAAGATTTATTTCGAAAAGACCTGCACTCTGACTTTTCTCAGTGCTCGAATCAAATCAATAAAGACAGCTAGAGGTCTCGACATGGATAATAGTTCGCTTATAGAAATGGGTTGCTGAAGAGAGGAGAAAGTTCTTAAGTTAAATCTGGTCCCTCTGCATTGCTTCCTATAGTGGTTTAAATGCATCAGTGACACGCAGGTAAACGTATGTGGGAATTAATTCTGGGTAATTAATGGCACAGAATTACACTTACTACAGAGATAATATTCGGATAAATACTGAATGAACGCAAAGAGTCACAGCTCTGCTTTCATGCTCTTCTCTCCACTATGATGATACTGCTCAGGGAGGGATGGATTTGGGCACTTGTCCAATCAGGTTGAAGAGGATATTCACATGAATTTGACATCATAGCTACAAGTGCACAGGGTTTCAGGGGACACGTCATGTTTACCGGACAAAATACAAAAAACAGCAGTACAAAAATAAAATAACTACAAGTATTTAGGTCAACTAGTTATTGCATTTCTCTTTGTATCATATTTCTTAACTGAAGTCTTATGATCCAAAATCAATGGCACTTTTATATATATATTTTTTTCTTATCTAGCTTTTTGTCATTATGCTGAAGCCCAAGCCACTTGTGAAAGTCATGCATTCATTCTCAAGATATATATATACACGTGTTGTTTTTAAGAGGTGGAAGCATGCAAAATCTCCTCTGAGTTTTTCCTCCTCCCCCCCCCCAAGAAAGTTCTCCACTTATAAACTCTTCTATTCGGGAACGTAGGTTGGTGGATGGTTAGATCCCCCCCTTCTCCTAATCATTTCTGTACATGTGAAAGCATCAGTATGGCTTTTCTCTCCTGTGTTTGAGTTAGTATTGCCTGCTGGATGAGATGATTGGAATATTTTTTGAGAAACAAAAAAAAAATAAAAAAAAAAAAGGATTAATTTCAAACAAATTAACCTTAACCAGAGGAGAGAGGCCAGAACGGGCCATTGGAACCAGTCACATAGTGAAGTGTAAAGGGAAATAAAGTGTAAGCCGGCTAAGAGCCGGGCCTCATTTCCTGTCCAGCTTCCTGCTCTTGCGTCTCGAGGAACCCAGGCTGGTGCGAATACCAGCTAGGTGCAGAAGCGAGCCAGCTGCCTCTTTCAACTCATCATCCACATCAGGCTTAAGATCATGTCTGGCCTTTTTTAGTGGAGGGTGGCTGCCATTTGCCAATCCAACTTTCTCATGTTGCCCTTGTGTGGGAACACTGGAGGCCGTTGTTTGTTGAAGAGAAGGAGATACAGGGACGCTGCTGTAGTTGTGGTCCTGTTTTGGATCACGGCTTACTACCACCAGATCCCTCCGTGAAAGATCAATAGGACCCTCTTGCTCGTCTAAAATAGAGATATGATGGTAAACTGGTAAAAATCTAATACAAACCACCACAAAAAGGGATACAAAAATATAAATAAAAAAACTGATGCTGAACAAAACCAAAGAAGAGGAAATGACAAAGATGGATGACTGTGTAATGGCGCTCTCTTACATGGGTCAATGTTCTGCTCTGAGGCAGACTTTAACAGCATCATGGCAGTGGCAGCATCAAAATCACATTCTGAAACGAGAAAAGAAAAAAAAAAAAATCTAATGGACACAGTTCTGACCACCAGTCTTGGTGTGCATGTGTGTATGTGTGTGCGCGTGAATGAATGAGCCACTTTCAGCCAGTGATCCTTCATTACAAAAGCACCAGTGCCTTGGTTGTCAAGGTTACAAAATACAGGCAAGAGATGGCATTTGCACTCGGTGTGGCCCAGCAGAGGATGAGAAGAACAAAAGGAGTAGAGATGAGTGATTTGCTTAAATGTGTAATGATAGATTTGCTAATGGTGTGTGAAGGATATGACCCACTTAAAATCCTTTAGAAGAGAACGAAAGCTCGAAGGCACTGTAGTTAAGTCCACTTACCCTTTAGAGAGTAGCCCTGCTCCAAGGAGAACAGGTGACAAGGAGGAGACGAGGCACTGCGGAGAACAGAGAGACATTCATTACGCACAGTAGCAACACTGGAGCTTCAGGGCTGCTCATAAAAAAATGTGGTTTAATGGCTAAACATATACTTTTTGCAGATTATTTGTCTTACAACAGTTTGTTGTCCATGTGTGTAAAAGCTAGCAGTAATCGCTGAAGCAACCTGACCTTGAACAAGCATGTTCCCATACATATATGCCTTTTTAAAGAGTATCTTCAAAAATCAGTTAACCAATGATAGATGATGGTTTAATGAAACAATGATGAATTATAAGTTTGGCACAAAATGCTTCTTATATTCTGTTTAAAAATGTAAATAAATAAATTGCCATCTTACGGAACTTTTCTATTAAAGCAGAATACCAAAGACAATAAGGTCTGAGAAATATTATAAAACAGTAGTTAGCATGGTGGTGGTGGTAAGCGGGTTAAAAGATAAATCAAGGAATAGTTAACACATTTAAGTGATTTTTTTTCTTCCAGGTACTCCGGTTTCCTCCCACAGTCCAAAAACATGTACATTCAGTTGATTGGTGATTCTAAACTGCCCATAGGAATGAATGTGTGTGTGAGTGGTTGTTTATCTATGTGTGACCTGCGATAGACTGGTGACCTGTCCAGCGTGTACCACTGCCTTTTGCCCCATGTGCACTGGGATAAAATCCCCATGACCCTGAATTAGGGAATAAGAAGTAAAAAGATTTTTTTTGCTTGCATTAAATTTTATCCACTAGTCTTTATTTTAAAATGTTATAGTAACCCTTTCTTAGATGCCCGTTTTTGTGATGCCACACGGATTGGGGCTGCTCATTGAGGCTGATTGCCATTTTAGCATAGACTCATCTAGGAAGTGTTGCCATATTGGAAAGGTTTCCTCCTAATTAGGCTTCTTTTGATCAAAAAGATTTCACAAACTTATTTGATTATATGATTTTCATTCAAATCTGGCAACCCTGGCTCCTAAGGAGGAGGAGAGATATAGCTTCGGTGCTAGGAGGATCTGGAGCAGGGTGCTGGAGCTTTTAATGAGAACCAGAGTAGTGCTATGCTAACGAATAGCTGGTTTGGAAAGATACATGACACGTACGAGACCAGACAGTTAATAAATTAAGGGTTAGTTTAAATAGGTCGAGTGATTGTGATAGACTGATGAGGTGCAGTTATATCTGGTTAATAATGGGGCGAGGGTTTGCACTTGGGTGTGGATCCTGGTGTGGCTATACAAATAATTGTGAATTATTTGTCAGGTTTATAATGAAGAGCATTCAAGTGATTGTCTTATTACAAACTGTGTTGGTTGTCAGTAAGGATAACAAGGTAACATTAACACACAAACACTACATTAAGCTAGATTTTGTAGATGGTTTAGAACAGTGTCTGTTAAAGAATACAGGGTTTTGGAGAAGCGACCCAACCAAGTGAACAAAGCAATATTCTCTGAAACGGGTATAAAATTTGGATGACGATTAATTGTCAAAGAAATAATTGTTTATGATGACGTATTACCTTATTTTGCACTTAAAGCAATTAATTGTTTGCTTTAAAGCTTTGACAATTATTTGTAATGTGGCTACCTCTTGAGGAAACTGGTGGTTAGTAGTTGTGGTGTTTGACTGACCGGGTTTTGATACCCAGCACCACCAGTGCACCACTGTGGGCCCCTGAACAAGGCCTTCAACCCCAAATTACTCAGTTATTTAATTGAGATAAAGGAGTCGCTCTGGATAAGGGTGTCTACCAAAAGTTGTAAATGGAAATGTAATAATTTAATGTGCAATAATTGGGGTTGGATTCAATGAACGTGGTCAAATTATTGTGATCATATAATTATTTAATCATTGTTACAACCTTAATTATAGAATTTTTAT
>JAOTRA010000039.1:3195825-3207759 GCA_026260255.1 Pseudolaguvia tuberculata | reverse complement strand
ATATAAGAATCAGATCGACTTGTGGCACGTCGTCATCCGATGAGCTCTTTAAGGTTGCACCTTTAAATCTAAAGGTTTACTTTAGATCGTATTTAGTAACTAAATACCAAAATCCAGTATGGAATTAACAATAGAAAGGTATATACATACATATATTTGGAGTGTCGTAAATATAAGAAAAATATGATGTTGCTATTTTCATTACAAACTAACAATATAAATAGACATGTTTTGAAAGCATACTGCTGAAGATGGTCACCTGGGAGGAGAGGCAGGTGGCGTACAGAAAGCCTGTGCGCTTGGGAAGTGCTGTTTCTTCAGTGCTTGCATCAGCATGGGCCGAAACTCAGGGTGAACACACCACAAAGAGCCTTTCCCATTGGCCTGAATTAAAGAGAAAGAAGGAGCACAGTGCCAAGAAATTAGCAGGACTTAAACTGTTTTCAGGAAGTACGAATACATTCACACACACACACGCGCGCGCGCGCACACATACGCACACACACAATACAGGAGTGAACCAATTGTCTTTGTGTGTAATATTCAATCATACATAATAGCCCATTTCTGCTAAAAGCACCATAGCAACCGCCCAGAATTGTACCCTGTTTGCATGCGTGTGTGTGTGTGTGTGTGTGTGTGTTTGCTTGTTAATCTGCATGTTCGCGCATGTGCACGATGGCTTGTGTACATAAAGCCGGACTCATCACCTCTTTGTCTGAGGTGTGGCCCTGCAGGGTTAATATGACCTTGACTCAAATCATCAGCCCAGGCTCATAAACAGGAAAGAGGAAACGTCGCCATGGCAACAGACACCAGGCTACACCACGTGAAACCCACAGATTCACTCAGACACACATTAACGTAACATCACATCATCAAGCCATCTCTCTTTTCGCAAGCCGGGCTGAAAAGAAATGGAAGCTCCACTGCAAACCTATGCAATATGGGCCTGCATGTAAAAATGGCAATATCGGATTCCTGCCTCAATGTGATGATCAGTGTATTTTTACATCATCCAGACCCTGGATATACATATGTGGACATACATATGTGGACGTACATGTGTCTAAACAAGATTTACATTTAGACTTCACACACGTCCCTGGCTAGCCAAACTGAAATTTGTGGTTTGGTGTGTCGGGTGAAATATGCAAATAATCACAACAGCCAACATTCAGTGTCTTTGTTGTTCAGTTTAAAAGACATTTGTGGCATCAATAAGATTCTTATTTTATAGAAATGTTGTTATAAAGCTTGACAAAGTTTAACTCTTTAATATAAGGCACAAAGGTCCATTTTAATTATGAGCAAAATATTCAATGACAACAGGCAGAATTACTGCAGGTCACGGAGGTGATTAATATTTACTACTAGTTGGTGTTAAGACAGTTACTCTAGACATGAACATTCATTCATTCATCTTCTTACCCACTTATTCCCTAATTCAGGGTTACGCTGGAGCCTATCCCAGTGCACATAGGGCAAGAGGCAGGGGTACACCCTGGACAGATCGCCAGTCCATCACAGGGCATACATAGACGAACAACCACACATACATTCACTCCTATTGGCAATATCGACTTACCGATCAACCTAATGTACATGTTTTTGGGCAGTGGGAGGAAATCGGAGTACCCGGAGAAAACCTGCACAAGCGCAGAGAAAAAATGCTATCTCTGCACAGAAAGATCCCCGGTCTGAGAATCGAACCAGGGACCTTCTTGTTGTGAGGCAACTGCGCTAACCACTATGCCATTGCGCCGCCCCGAAACATGAACACCTCACAGAAAAGTTCAACATATCATTGATGCTCAATTTGTAAACCTGTAGGTCATTGAAATCTTAAACATTTACATTTCTGCCATTTTGACACCCTCACTTAGAGCAACCTACATTGATCCCTTTTTTTGTTTGTTTGTTTTAATCCTGAGCAGTTGAGGCTTTGGCTTGCTCATTGGCCCGGAAGTTGGAGTTTGGTGTTCGGAATTACAGTTAGTCATTTAGCAGACGCTCTTATCCAGAGCGACTTACATTTGGTCTCTTTTCCTTTTTTTTTTTTTTTTTTTTTTTTTTTTTTTTACAACTGAGCAATTGTGGGTAAAGGACCTTGCTCAAGGGCCCACAGTAGTTGCTTGGTGGAGGCGGGAATCGAACCCCGATCTTTCTGGTACTAGTCCAACACCTTAACCAACCACTAGGCTACCACTTCCCACTAAATTGAAGCTCAGAATAGCAATATAGCACCTTAACTACTGAGCTCCCACTTCCTCATAGCAACATGGTATTATATCCTATTCACGTTCTCTCTGCCCATATAAACATCCATGTATTTATACCAGCGTCACAAACTTTATGATCATCTTCTAACTTCCTCAGGACAATCCGATCTTCATAGGGGAAGTAATTGATCAAACCTAGCTATTGATTGAAAGGCCACAGTTGGGTCCTTGAGCAAGACCCTTAACCCTTCTTACTCCAAGGGCGCCATATAATAGCTGACCCTGCACACTCGTCCCAGCCTTCTAAGGTGGGCTATGCAAATGAAAACATTTCACGATATGTTGTACTGTGTATAATCATGCATGTGACAATTTATTAAGCATGTCCTCTGAAAACAGCAACGTGTGGGCGTTCTTACCTTCCCCAAGCCGCGCTCAACCTTGCGGAAGCACTTGTTCAAAGACAGGTTGTGCCGAACTGAGTTTTTCCAGCCAGTGGGAGCGCTGGAGAAGTATGGGAAGTGTTCCAGGATCCAGCCGTAGATGTCTTTAACAGGAAGAGATTTACTGGGCGACTGTTCAATAGCCATGTAGATCAGAAGCGAGAAGGAAAATGGAGGCTTGGATTTGAGGGGATCCCGTTCACTGCCTGGACTGCCAGACGAAAGGGAAGAAGAGGAGGATGAGGACAGACTGTGTCCACGTGGAGAGCCAATACTGCCCTCGATATCAAACAAAGGGCCGCTGCAAGACTGTGCATCTCCCAGGGTGAAGTTCTGTAGCAGATTCTCGTGGAGCCAGTTCAGATTGGTCAGCTCATCGTCCTCTGGTTCAAGCCCAGACCTGCTCACAACCCCCGAAGGACCGATCCTATCCAAACTAGTGGCTAGAGGACTGGAGGCGCTTTCTGCTTCTGGAAGGGTTCCTGCTCCGCACATACCTTGAGATCCTGGAGACTCTGCTTTCTTATCTGGAGACATCCCAATTATCGGACCCATCAAACTCGGAGGGTCTGTGGAGAGAAGAAGAAAGGCAAATGAACACAGAGAAGATTGTTTCTTGTAAGATATTGCTAAAGACCATGTTAAAGACAAATAGTTAAAAAATAAATAAAATATAAAAATTAATTGCATATTAAAGCATTAGTTCTTGAAATATATACAATTCTTAAATGTTTTTTTTTAATGCAGAAACTGATTCATACTATTAAATACTATTAAAACTGATGAATAAATCATCTGACGGCTCTATAAATCATAACTACTGTATTATCAGTTCTCTGATTGATGAAATATCATCATGACTACATTTTATATAAAAAATTGTATACTTCCGCATTCATTTCATTTGCTTATTTCCATGTGGCCCACAAAAGTTTCATATTATAGACAAAACCGTAACCACTAAAGAAAGATGGACCCCATTAAAGGTCTGCAATCACAACAAACAAAAACTTTTACTATTCTGCAGTTCCAGATCATAAATCAATGTTTTTTGGTTCGATCCAGAGTTCGGGTTGCTCAGATAACTGCCTCGATCTGGGTGTTGTTTTTACATGTTCTTGCACGTCTATGTGGGTATACCGGTTTCTATCCACCTTCAATAAACAAGCTGGGGGATGGAGTCATTGTGGTAAATTGTGTCAAAATGTACGCATGGAGCCCTGAGATTCTCTGGCATCATATAAACGAAGGCCTGAATACAGAATTCACTGTGACAGGATAAAGTGGTTAAAGGAAGGTAAATGTTAGATAAAATGGCGGTTATTCATGTGGTGGTTGACGAGTGATGCACTACAACTTTAGTGTTCTTCTAGTGTACAAGACGAAATTTTGTAAAAAGTCAAATTAGAAAAGTTCATCAAGGGTTTTAATGCTCAATTATTATTCTATTGTATAGATTATCAGAAAGAGCTGATGCCTCCCACAGTTTATTGATTTAAGTGTATATACACTTTGTTTTTGTATCAATGATTAATGAATCATCTGGCTTCATATAGATGTTTCATCAGTCATCAGTCCATCTGATCCTCCACTTTCCCTTGCTTCTCCCTTTCTCCACTCCTTTCGTAAGTGAATTGAAAAGCTCTTGAATGGATCCTCGGCACAATGTTAAGGGCCTCTTAGAACACTACTCAAATGTCTGAAAGGACCCTGATCGTCACCATCGGCTTAAAAATTGCTCTGGAAAACCAACGGCCTTGCCAATCTCAGTAGCAAAGACACCCAGCGCAAGCCGCTGCCCCGGGATCCAGTGTTCGATAATGCTGTCTGTGAACAGAAGTCACAAAGAGACGCGAAAGACAGACGGCCTGGAGGAACAGGAAGCCCCGAGAGTCCTGGCGACCAATCAGAGCGGTGCCTAGATGCAGGCTAAATGGCTGCTACTGATGGACGGCCACGGAAATCACGGTGAATACACTGATGAATAAATAATCAGCTCGAGCGAATAGGATCTGGCTGGCAGTCTGGGGGAGAGTGACTGCTTCCCTCTCTTGCTACTACCACTCAAATGAGGCAGTGCCATGGAAACCATACAGCTCGTCAATAAATAAATAATCACCTAAAGTGCTGCTCTGAATCACGCTCACTCCTAACTATCTCCATGTCTCTCTCTCTCTTTCTCTCTCTCTCAAAAGTGGTTAGGGGGAAGGGCAGCTTGTTCCCCTTTCGTGAGTTTTTACACTATGGACTTAAGTAAAATAACCTCTTCCTGTTTGCCTGACAAACGCTTTTTTTTCACCTAATCATCAGTTCGGTTTCATGAAAAAAACAGGACAAGTGTTTACTGAAACCTGAGACAAACCGGTCGGATTCTCTGCTCATGGGGGAAGTGGACACTTCAAAATGTCGTTCTTCTCTACTTCTCTAGCAGTTTATCTTCCTGATGTTTGGAACAGCTCGTGTCAGTTTGTCTGCTGGCCCTGTGCTCTAGCTCTCGTCCCTGCATCGCGAACACTCTTATTAACCTCCATTAGCAAGACAAAGCCAACCAGCTCTGGCAAGCTCATCAGCACGTTGACGAGCTCATCATCCTCGAAGGGAGACAATGCTAATGACGCCGTTCAACGGCTCTCAGCCACTTCAAACACAAACACAGACAATGTGTATGGGTGGAGCAGCTGCAAAACACACACGCACACACACAGGCACACCTTCATTTGAATAGCCAATGTATGGCCATGGAATTTTCCAACAAACACAATCACAAAGCTGTCTTCTCTATCAGCAGGGTTCTTTGCGCTTCTCTTGTGTCTATAGGTTTAAAAAAAGGCTGAAAAAAGATAGTTGGTTTGCTTTCTTTCTGACAATAATGAAAGCAAAGTCCTTGTATATTAGAGGTATCACTTCCCCGTAGGGAAAGCAGCATACCTTTTAACAGAGATGAATTTGCTAAAAATAACCACCATTTCCCTTATCGTCATCCAGCTCTGGCGGCCTAATTTCCATCAGTGTTTTAAGGGATTCATTCAGCACTGATCTGACTCGGTTCTATGAGAAGTTATTCGAAAGCGGGTGCTTTTGGGGATTACAAAAGAACGAGGATAAATAAACTGTAATAACCAGATAATCACCAAAATGTGCATGTAGAAAGTTGGGGGGGGGGGGGTTGCAATAAGTGGCCCAGCATGTATCATCAGCTTTCCACGACTAACACATAACTGTCAAAAATTCCCCATAGTGAAGACTTTCTGTCTTATAATGGCTCATAATGTTCTTCTGACATTCAGATCAGGTGTGAGTCAGCAGCTCCTGGAAGATTTGGCTTAGCAGGACGGTTAACTAGCCATTACACGGAAGTCAGAACCCAACAACTGACATTGATATAAAGACTGTCTCCACTAGCTTTTGATATTTTACCGATATAAAAATCACTGCCTGGAGAAAATAACTTGCAGACAGCGTGTCTCGCATCACTCTGAAATTGATTGTGTTGAAAACTCTTTACCTCATGTATCACGATGTCTCGGCCACTAATTTGTTTAGCGTCCCATTTTTGAGCACCCATGTAGTCATGTTTCAAAGCCTATGCTTTTTAGACTCGGATAGAAAGTGTTATGGAATCTGCAAAGCTGTAATCCTAAACCAAGTAGACACTGCATCAGTTAGGGTTCGGTTTCTAGTCTGAGTGAACCAAACAATAAAAAAAAAATTTGATTACGCAGCTTTTTCAGTTTGAATGTTTAGTTAAAAATACGGAACTAAAATAGGAAATTCATAAAATGTATAATTTCTGAGCACTGTAAAAATTACACAATATCTTAGAGCATATTTAGACATGCAACACCACAAATCACATAATTATTGAACACTACCATAGTGTAATATAAAATAAACACAACTTAACAAACACTACTGCAGTTGAAAACCGGTCTATTATCAGCTTATCAATTGGACATTGAGCAATGTTTTTTACTAGACGCTTGTGTGTACATGCATAATCCACATGGTCCTTGTGCATTCTGTCGCCTCAGCACACTGCTGCTCCTCGTCCCGTGTCACCCTGACACCCTGCCATCTCAATTAAACACACCCAGTTCATTCAGGCAAGAGTGACCCACACAAAGGAAGCCATTGTGGGCAGGCTGACACAGGGGGCTATGGCTCTCCGCATCAAGGCAGAGCTCGACATTAGCATGGCCATCAATAGCCAGTGAGACCCTCAGTTCAGAAAAAACCTAAATCTTTCAGAAGGAATAAGAGGGATGGCAGAAAAAGCAGGCAGGGCTGAAGATGGAAGACTCGAGGCGGTCTTGAAGCAGGCGGAGAGTGGGGGCTGGGAGTGCGTTCTGCCCGTGGGTTGCATTTGCAAATGAAATTCAGAGCAGTGCCTCCATTTGATTACCACGCCCCAGTGTCAAGGCGCAACCATGGCAACCCAAGCGTCCTGGCCTCCCGGGGACGCCAGACTGCATCTCTTGGCCCATTGCGGAGGGTACGGTGAACAAAAAGAGGCGAACTGCACATGAGAAATATGTGCAGATGGGCCATAACAAGAAGATGGGGAGGAGGAGAGGAAGAGGAGGAGGAGGAAGGGGGACATGGCAAACAAAGACACGGTCAATAGTTAAAAGCAGGGACACAAGTCAGGCCTGCTAGTTCAGTGGAACCATTTTAAAAAAATCTGGTCCACCCAGTTAGACATCACTGTAGGGTGGAAAAAAGTTATGCTGTACCCATTTCTAAATAGCTGTTTGAGCAATAATATGGCCCAGAACACAATACTGAAAGAGCCTGTTTAAACCAGTCTTCCACAAACACCACAGAGACTACCAAAACAAGAATCTGCATTTATTTACTCTTTGAAAGAACACTTCCATGCAAGGAAAAGCCAAAACATATCAGTCTTTGTTCTAGTCATAATGAGGCTAATTAATTTCCCAGGCTAGTGTCAGGAGAGTGGCAATAAGCAAGGGATCATTTGCTGTGCCCTACAAGAGCCCTCCAGAGAGTGACACTAAAGAGACGAACATTGCGCCATTCAGTAAATCCAGTGTCGCAATCAGGCCTTGAGAAATAACAGTGGACGGATCGCATTCTAAAAGCAAAAACCTAACACGACCTGAATCAGCAACAAACAGGGGCAGTGAAAAAGCAACCAACCGGTGAGCTGGAGCAATTTCTGATGTTCAGGCAAACTAGACTTTGCATCTGTCTTCAGCAGGGTCTCAGAGTGAGGTCAAAAACTTCACAGCCTGTAAAATTGATCACTTCCGTTGTCACTTTCCTTGTCATCAGCTGTAACAATTTACAGTGTTGTGATACAGCAGAAACGGAACATGGTCATATTAACATGTAGCGTTTACAGACGCTAGGATTTTTATAGGGGGGAAAGATCACAAGATCCGTCTCAGACTAATCTTTCTAATCTGTTAGATTTGGGGACCTGACCAAAGACCTTTCCCTGGTCACTGGATAATGGTGACTGCAAAAAAAAAATTGTATAAACTTATTTTTTCCCTTTGCTTTAACAAGACAACCATTGATTTGCTTACAGGTCTGACCAGTGAGATGATCCCATTACCTAAACAACACTGGACTATTATGGAGGGGATGTGCAGCATGACTGTGGTGTGTTTACAGTGAGAGGCGTTAAAGTGGATACTCTTTCAGCCATGAAACCAGAACTAAATGACATGATCATGTGACAGAAGCTACTCGTTGTCGATCCCTCCCTTGTTTCTGATCTCTCGATCTCTCTCTCTCTCTCTCTCTCTCAGACCACGTGTCAGTGTCACTCACTGATAGAAAGGAGCCTGTGCCGGAAATGCCGCTTGAACGACAGTGGCGTCGTAAAGTATGTGTTCATATAGACTTAATCAAACGCCACGTACGTTTAAAGTCAAACGCCAAATGACACATAAGCACGAAAAAGCTTTTATTTATTTTTAAAAAACTTCTTCCCAATTACACACACTTTTACAGTTCATTCATTGAAATATCTCTGTAAAATAAAGTTTATTATACTACTATTCACTCATAACCTTTTATTATACTTAAGTATATTCGTTTCTTTGCGTAAACGTTTTGTGTTAATAGTTTTAGGTAACGTTAAAGTTATTTTTTTTGTCTTAAACTACGACGGTAAGTCTGAAATTATTTCATAAATCATGTTAAATGTTTATGAATATCGTGTAAGTGTTTATTTTTATTATTATTTATTTATGTGAAAAAATAAACAGTCGTGCCAGTCAGTCAGGCTCCAGCTAACACAGCTAACACACTAAAGCTACTGCGCCTGTTCGTTTCTCTGAAACTATGTACTGGAAGCTAATTATAGCTGATCCATAATAACGAGATTTATTTCCGAAAAATAATAGTGTTAAACGATGGAATCCATTGATCTGATCGGGTAATTGTGAAATGAGTGTGTTCATCTGATTGAACTGAAGTTAGCTAGCCGGATCACATGGTCCGAAACAATTCGTCAGACTGTTTTTTCCACCTCATGGTGAAAGAAAACAAGTGAAATGAAGCAGAAAGAAAAAGAAAAACAATTCGATCATAAATAAAATGAACCACCAGATCGACTCGATATCCAGTTTGGATTGGAATTAAATGAACCATACAGACAAAGCAGAGGACCGAGGTGGTTTTTATTACCCCGGAATTTTCACATGACACGTTAGAATATCGTTATACAGTGTCGTTATGTAAAATCCGATCGATTTGGTCCTTAAACATTTACGGATGAAGTGAAAAGACACTTACATTCGTGCATACTAAGGTCGTTTCGGACTCCCCACCAGCTCCGGTGTGTTTCATGCAGTTGCCTTTTCTCTGCTGTAGCTACTGTGTCAAAAGATCAGCAGCTGCTTCCTCCATCCGCGCGCACACAGATCACGCCGCACAGCAACGCTACCGTACCCCCCCGTCGTCGCCATAGCAACACGGCCCCTCCAACCAATCAGAGTAGAGCTCTCCGATATCCCCTGAAAACTGCCGCAGCGCACTGTAGCCCTTTTTTAAGCAAACCTAAGCAATTGTGCTGTTCACACTCAGTTCCTATATTTACACCACGTGTTGCCCTTCAGCCCAAATTCTTCTATATTCTTTACTAACACCACATCACCGAAACATATACTTTTTTCATTCATTCCTTCATTCTTTAATATTATATACAGTACGCCAATCGGATGTGACGAAATAGCATGGAAAGAGTGACGTCACGAGGTTGATTTTAACACCCTATTATGTGATGAGTTGTTTAAAATATCAATATCGGTGGAAAAACCTTCAGAAAAAGGAGGTCAGATACACGTGACGTCATTTGGCGGGGGAAGTCCAGTGGGCGGATCCTGTAAAGGGATGTCACGCGGTGAAGTAATAATCGTTTCACTGTTGTTTGTCCGATCGCACTGGCGGAAATATGATGTCTGATTAGAATGGATCAGATTTTAGACTGAAATAACAAAACAGGCACCGGGAATTGAAAACGCGATACTAAAACAATATCAATATTGAAGCAGCCACTAAGATCCGATATGACATACCCACATAACCCTGAGTTCCTCTATTATCTCTATAATAATAATTCACCCCTCATTCTATTCTACATAAACTGAACCTTTTATATTTACATCATTTGGTGGACGCTCTTATCCAAAACGACTTACATGTTATCATTTTTTGTACAACTGAGCAATTGGAGGCTAAGGGCCTTGCTCAAGGGCCCACAGTGGTTGCTTGGCAGAGCTGAGAATCGAACACTGGTCTTTCTGGTATCAGTCCAATGCCTTAACCACTAAGCTACCCCTTCCCTAAATAGATGTCACTAAGCATTAACCAAAAATGCCCATCCTAATTATTATTATTATTATTATTATTATTATTATTATTATTATTATTATTATTATTCATCTTCTTACCTGCTTATTCCCTAATTCAGGGTCACAGAGGTCTGCTGGCGACTTCCCAGTGCACATATGGCACATAGGGTACACCCGGAGCAGGTCACCAGTCCATCACAGGGCCACACATAGACGAACAACCACTCACAAACATAGGCAATTTAACCAAACCAATCAACCTAATGTAGAATGTGTTTTTGGACTGTGGGAGGAAACCGGCACACCTGGAGGAAACCTACACAAGCACGGAGAGAACGTGCAAACTCTGCAAAAAAAGATCCCTGGGCTCCCCGCCCTTGCGTGGGTTTTTCCAGGTACTCCGGTTTCTTCCCACAGTCCAAAAACATGCACATTAGGTTGAATGGTGATTCTAAATTGTCCATAGGAGTGAATGCGTGTGAGAGTGGTTGTTTGTCTATGTGTGGCCCTGCGATGGACTGGCGACCTGTCCAGGGTGTACCCCTGCCTCTTACCCTATGTGCGCCCTATGTTCTAACCCGCAGATTCTTTAACCCAGGTTCACAGGGGTCTGCATGTAGGGCGAGTGGCAGAGCCACACATAGACTAAACACTTACACAACAGTGGAGCTTTAAGGGCCTTTCCCTGGGGTCCAACAGTGGAAGCTTGGTTGTGCTGGGAATGGAACTCATATTTTCCAATTAGCAGACTAACATCTTAACTAGCTTAAATAGCACTAGCAGTAATAGCTGTAACTTTAGTGTATATACCAGTGTTATATGATACAAAACGGAGAGATGGGGAAATCTTAGCAGAATGCTTCGCACGAATTAACAGAGACATTTAAACGCTCATTTATGACCACTTAAATTACTCAGATATTTCATTAGAAGTAATATAACGTAGCTCAGGAGACGTTTATGTCCGTCTGTAATTTATTGTGTTACTGTATGTTAAATGACATGTGGCAGCCATATTACAGGCACAGGCCTTCAAGCTAGTAAAGTTGAGTTGTCTGACTTGACTACCCTCATTGTTAAGATTTTAGTTATGCCCCTTGTGATATTTTCAAGCACCGTCACTGTCCAGATCTCCTTTGGCTCAGCAGGGACATAGGCATGGTAGTTGAAGGTTAATGTTGCATTGGTGTGTGTATATATAAAGATTCGAGCCATTACACTGGGATTTTTACTTCACTTTGCCCTTTGGTTACTGCTGGACAAAAATGTTTGGTGGTGCTGATGTCATAAATGGATGCATAAAGATCCATATGTCTGTAAAAACCGGGTCTTGCTTAGGAGCATAGCAGCAGTAACATGTCTGTACTGTACTCCGGTTTCCTCCCACAGTCCAAAAACATGCAGATGAGGTGGATTGGTGATTGTAAATTGTCCATAGGAGTG
>JAOTRA010000039.1:3170508-3195725 GCA_026260255.1 Pseudolaguvia tuberculata | reverse complement strand
GAATGGTTGTTTGTCTATGTGTTGCCCTGAGATGGACTGGCGACCTGTCCAGGGTGTACCCCCGCCTCTCGCCCTATTTGTGCTGGGATAGGCGCAGCAGACCTCCGTGACCCGGATTCGGGAATAAGCGGGTAAGAAGATGAATCTGAATCTCTAAAGAGACACAAACACACTAACTGGTGTACTATCTGAACCTCTGTGCCATTAGAGCACACATTTGCAGATAAGCAGCTCAAGGCCGAGTGTCTGTGCAAACAACACGTTTTATATTTAATCAAGCATGATGTCCTGGCTGTTAGTAGTGTACATACAACTAATTAAAATGCCAAAACAATGTGATGTGTTGATGCACACGCACTACTTAGTTATGTCAGCCATAGCAGGTGTGATTACACAGTGATAACAAACTACCTTGTGACCTCACAGAATTTCTTTAATTGATTAGCTTCATCGTTTTACCAAATGAGATACCAAATACCTTGTCATTATCACGATTTATAATGTGTTGCATATGATTATTTAGAAAACTGACCAAGTAGAAGTTTGTTGTATCATGCACAAAAACAGAACTACCGATAGTATACGTACGAAGGACAACTAACGCGCCTTCATTGAGCTGGATACGGTCAGAAACTGTTCTAGAAATGGAAGAGACCTTGTTCAGCTTGTTTGCACAGAGAACGCCCATATTTACCCATGTATTGAGGAAAGCCTGGGTTTATGAATTGAGTAAATAATCTAAACGCTCTTATCAGTGACCGGATAAAAACCCTTCCAACCAAGTTGCAGTAAAATTCTTCAATAGTGCAGAGGATTGCAGGTTTAAGGACTTTGCTCTTATAATATTTGCTTATAACTGCTACTTGAATCCAGGCCACATCCTCAATACAATATAACACTACCCTTTCCCAGCATTTTAACATACAGTCTTGTTTAACATGCTCGTTGCCTTTTTACTTTTGGGGGAAAAAAAATAAAAAATAAAAACAGGTACATTTGATATGCATGACGAGTCACACACACAAACAGTAGGTCTGTAATGCCAAACATGTTAAACATATAATTAAGGAATTAATAAGGAATTATCCGACATCCTTTAAAACTCACCAGAAGTAATGAACATGAGAGCAAAAGTGTAAATTCACAAATAAATCGACGCACATTTGATCTAATAAAGTTTATTTTCTTAAAAATGACCAGTTTCCTTTTTGTTTTGTTTTCTAGGAAATTAAACCCTTTTTGAATTCACACTAGCATCTACATAATGGTTATTGAATACTTCACAATATATTAAGTCTAGATGTTATGGTACATGCATACAATTGCGGCAGCATGAAGAAGCCACAGTCACCACATTACACAGAGATGGGCATGAAGAGAGGGGCAAAAGGACAATGAGGCCGTAGACTTGTGTTTCAGCTTTGAAGAGGCCAGAGCCTTAAAACATGGCAAACTCCAGCAATGCTTTTCAATTATACTTTGCTATCAAAAAAATAAAAAACCAGGCATACAGTAAAACAAGTCAAGGGTCAAAAAAAGAGAATATATTCTAATAAAACTGGAAGATAAATTTATCACTGTCCGTAAAATTGGTTTCATGGACAAGAATAAAAGCATAAGTGAAGCAGGATGTCAGGATTGTGAACAAACTGTCCAATGTTCATAAAACATTGCCATTTCCCTTAGGACTGTATTAGCACTTTAAAGTCTGGATAGAGATCACTTTCAGAATGTTTAGGCATATATTCATTAAAAAAAAAAAAAAAAAAAAAAAAAAAAAACGGGAAACATCCGTTTGTCAAAATGGCAGTGAAAGGTGAAGCAAACTGAACTATGGAACCACGTGTAGGCTTACTAAATCATAGCCAGTTGAAAAATGATTTAAAAAAGTAAAAAAAGCAGAGAATAAATAAAACCAGAATGGAAAAAAAACCAACCACCACACATTGACAACTGCTTCACACTTTGCTTATTGAAAACCATAGCTGGAGGACATTGTAGTGTTTTTCAAATCTTTTTTTTCACTATTCCTCTTTCACAGAAAGAATTTATATGCTGAAACACAGTATGATTACAAGCCTAACATGCGCTAACGAAAATATTAATAACAATAATAATTATAATATATAATAAAATAAAAGACATTCAAATACTGTAAGATTTTCGCTTGAAAATACAAAACTACATGAGAAAGCATTAAAATCATATTTGTTGATCAGAATAACATTAACGTTTCTTAAAAAAAATTGGAAAGGAAAAAAAAAAAAAAAAAGCAAGTGCTAACCACATTTTTTCAATTTTTTATACCATACATATAACCAGCGAATCTGTTACCTAGAAACAGTTGCCAAGGAAGCCATGTCATCATGGCTCTCCCTCTTATCCAGGCAGTCTCTGGGGGAGGAGGGTGATGGCTGTGTGTTTCTGGCCACTGTTACGTCTGTACAAAACTGCAAAAGAACTTCACCTGAACCTGCACCCATCAGAGACTGCACAGGCTTATCGGTTTGGACATTTCCAAAGTTCTTCTGCTGATGCCGTGGTCATTTATTTCTCTTAAATCTCCAGAATCCTGAGTCAATATATTGCTTCTCTGTGCAGTTCTTAACGCTTTCAAAACTTTAGTTAACTTTTAACTTGCAGATTAACAGCCAACTAAAAACAGGGAACAGGGAATCTCTCGCATCCACTTGCATCAGAACCATTTTAGCAATATAGAGACATCTTTATCCAGCAAACAGGCAGAGATCCAAAGGAGACCCATGTCTCCAATCAAAATGGTTTCCTTTACAGTACAATTTATTAAAGTCTAAAAAGTTTGTCCTGTTTTGTACGCAGAGTCTTTCTAAAACCAAAGTTAGAGAAGCTCTTGCTTTTTAGACAGGATAAATTAAAGACCAGGGTGGTGAGATGGAGAACAGGTCGGGCCTCAGTTGTGTTGTAACGTGTTAGACTCTATAGGAGGTGCCGAGTCATACAGAGTGTCCGTATCATGTGTCGGCTCTCCAGCTAATGTGCAAGGGTTTGACAGCGTTCCCGCACCACAGTCACAGAAAAACCTACATAGATTAAATTAGGTGTGGATGAGTTAGACGATATAAAAAGATACAATTCAAATGCATTTGGGATCTGCATCATAAACAATTAATCTGAAGATACTAACCTATCATGTCGTATAAATTCGACATCATGCCCTTGGTGGCACTTCTTAATACAGTTCACACAGATTGCATTTCTGTCTGTTGTGTTACAGGTGTGGCACCTGAATGAGCAAAGAATAAATTACATTTATATACAGAAGAGCAAAAAATTCTGGTATGTTTCAACAAGGTAATCAGTGCACCAATTGCTGTACCTGTAAAAATCGTGCATGGGATAGCTGGTGTAACTGGAAATCTTGTACAGGCACTGACCTCTACTCACAGCTTTTTCTATGGCATCCTGATTGTTCATAATTTTGTTATCTTAAGAATTGAAAAAAGGACGGTGGCATTAGAGGGTCAACGAGCAAGAGACAGAAAGCAGTTATGGAGTTTAATAACAATAGATACCTTTCATTGTGACATTGACACCAGAGGCAAGAAACAGTCCTCCAAATCTGTTATTAAATATCTGATTGCCTTCTAAAGTTGCTGTAGCATGGTTTGTTATCTCAATACCTAAACATTAATTTATAAAAAAAATTAAAATTTAGAGCGTAGAATAATAATAAATCATGTCATCATGATTAAAGCAACATTTTTTAAAGCCTACAGAAGACAACTGACCAGCAGCAAAGCCATCAAATATTCGGTTCTTTCTCAATACTGGGTGACTGTTGGTACTAATGAGGACACCAGCCTGGGCATTTCGGAAGATGTCATTTTCCTCCAACAATCCTGCATACGGAGACATTTATAGTAACGTCCAACCCCATAATCAAAGATCACAACGGTCCGACAAATTAGCATTTGTGAAGATTTTAGTTTTCTCTAGCTTTACCCCTTCCACCGTTGAATATGCAGATTCCACCGTCTCTGCCATCGTGGATCTTGTTCCTGCGTAAAGTGGGGTTGCTGTCAGTCTTGATCCATACTCCTGCCATGGCATTGTCAAATATCTCATTGTCTTCAATGAAGCCCAAACCTGGAGGAAAAAGTTATACATAAGTTATAGATAAAGTCTGTATAAAAACAGCACAAAAGCTCTTCTAGATTAAAACGAGAAATAGTATCAGGACAGCAGAAGCAAAGAAGAAGATGAAGAAAAAGACCCAGATTGGGCATACAACTCCATTAAGGGAGGTGCCAGGTAAGGTTACCAGAGTTGTAAACGAGAATGCCTCCATTCTGTCCTCCCCAGATTTTGTTTCGTCTAATCTTAGGATTGCTTCCAGTTCTGAGTAAAGACAAAAAGAATTGGAAATCTTGTTGGTATGCAGCTCACAGCAATAGAACAGATGCAGCCTTTGCGCACGCACACAGAAAAAAACAGAACCACCAATATTCTCTGATATTGAGTACCCTACCTGATTTGTACACCAGAATACATGTGGTTGTATATATCATTATCTTCCAATACTCCATGACCATTATCATAGAAATATACTCCAACCTATGAAGAGAAATTAATTGCTGAAATGATTAAGCACAAGTAAAAATAAAACTTGAGGACGTTGAACGATCTTCCAACCTGTTTGCCGCTGTGTATTCTGTTCCTCCTAAGCACTGGCGTGCTCCCCGTGGTCACCCATACGCCTGCCAGGGTATTGCTATACACTTCGTTCTCCTCAATAACACCCTGGCCTTTCTCGTGCTGCATATACAATGTGAGCAATACTCACAGCATTAGACAAGAGCTCAGAACATTGCTAAATGTCATTTCTACCCAAACAATTCAATCTACACGACTACTAAAAAAAACCCAGAGAACTGGATAAATTAAATAAATCTTCACTCACCACATAAATTCCTCCATGTTGTCCATCGTGTATCTTGTTGTGTCTGACTATAGGGCAGCTGTTGGTTCGGATCTGAATGCCAGCCAGGGCGTTTCCATAAATATCATTGCCCTCTATGAGACCTCTGCCATCACCAAATATGTAAACACCCCCTTGGTTTCCATTGAAAATGGCATTACCCCTTGAAAAAAGATACAACATACAAGTGAGTGTGACTGTAGCAATATCATGGCTTTTGTACATCTAATACAGCCTAGCTTTAAAAGCCAGTTGTGGACAACTACAAACCAAACAAAAGACAATCTAATAGCTTTGCATCAAAGTTTTTACACGTGCAAAAAGAAGAAGACAAGCAATACCACCTACCTAATTGTGGGGTCACTGTTTGATGTGATCCACACACCAGCAAAGTTATTAGCATAGATCTTATTCTCTATGAACTGGCCCCGGCCCTTCTCATGAACATAAATGCCTCCTGTTTGGCCATGGTGAATTTCACAACGCACCACTGTGGGATTGGCATAGGCTTTTACCTCAAAACCTGCAATTCTGTTTCTATGGATGTTGCAGCTTTCAAAGTAGCCCTGTAGAGGGAGACAAAAAACAGGTTTTCACTTAATGGCTGTTAGCGAGCAACAGATCATAAAGCCAAAATGGAGCCTTGATCTTACCATGCCATGGTCAAAAGTGAACACACCAACATCTCTACCATGATGAATATGGTTCCTCCTGATGATTGGGTTGCCATGGTTTTTCACCCAGATCCCAGCTAATGCGTTGTTGGAGATTTCATTATCTTCATATATGCCCTAGAAATGTCAAACAACCCCAGTTATATCAGATTTCTACAGTTGGACACAGTACATCCTAGAATATTCTAGAGAAATGTTCACCATTTGATAGAACCATACATGGTTCTTTAAAATTTACAATGAGGGCACAAACACATCACTGCATAAACACTATTTTTTATAGTAAATCACATTTAAACATCACCTAAAATTGCTTCACCACATAGCAACACAATGCTACATTAGGTGCAATGCTTTAAAAGCTGAAAGTGAAAGCATTTGAGTCCACAAGAGGGCTCCCTTGAATAATAAGCAATCCAGTCTGGCAAAGATACCACAAGTCATGTGACTGCAATGCAATAGCCATATTAAAAGTAACATTTACTAAAAAAAAAAAAACTACTTCAATCCAATCTTGGGACAAACAGGAGGTTGGAAAGTGTATTTGAATGCCTTCTGTATTTGGCTATGCTCACGACTTTCATCTTATTTATACAGGTTCACGCTTTGAATTTATACAGAGGTATTAAATCTGTTAAATTTTATTTAAAATGGAATATACATTGCAGAAAAACATGAATTTTTTCATGAAACCCCAACATCTGAATCACAGGTATACGTGTCCACCTATAGACGCTTTAATAGTAGCCTATTAGTTAACATGCTACTGAATGCAGTTACAGTTTGGCATTTGGCAGATGCTCGTATCCGAGTGACTTTCATTTTGGTCTTTTTTTTTTTTTTACAACTGAGCAATTATGGGTTAAGGGCCTTGCTCAAGTGCCCACAGTGGTTGCTTGGTGGAGGTGGGATTCGAAACCCAGTCTTTCTGGTATTAGTCCAACACCTTAGCCACTAGGCTACCACTTTCCCACTGAATGCTCAGTACAGTATCATTTCTACACCTCTTTGAAACAAAATGTACGACTTCAAACCTAAAATCCCCTCCAACTCATATGCTTAAATGAAATGATTGTATAAACAATAAATGCAGCATGTGCCATCAGTTATGGTTAAAATTTCAGAAGTCAACACAAAACAGGAATCGTTGCCAAGGAAACGATTAAACCTTGATAGTTAGCTATACAGATAAGTTTAGCAGTGCTAATTGAATACTGTTTGCAATTAGGTTGTCAGTCTGAGTCATAGTGTACAGATTAGGTGGTGTGTGAACTGATCTCATTATACAGAATCGAAGAAATGGCTAACATTCACTGCCATCTGCATCCGGATATTGCTGCGTTGTCTCAGTAATGCAGGCAGCCAGAAATAGAGATAATAGGCACACAGCCAGTGTAAATGCTATATAGTCTAATGTACTGTTTAGTTATTTAAAGTGGGGTTTTTCTTAAAATCTAAAACGAACTAGCTTTGTGCAGTACTGGAGAATATGTGCTGGCTCTTACCTGGGCATGATCAGTGATGTAGAGCCCCACATTTTCACAGTCACTTATGTTGCAGTGCTTAATGGTGGGACATGCACCTTGCCCACTTACACACACTGCTGATCCAACTGTAAAGCCAAAGGTAAAAAAATATTAAAATCATGAAGTAAAGCAAACACTACGTGATGTAGCAGGTACACTGATTTGTTACAGCGTAGCGCTCTAAATTAAGCCCGTGGTGCTCATACCTGTGCAGGTGCTGCGTATGATGCAGTGGTCAATATTCGGGCTGCAATTTACTGTGATCTCCAAGCAGTGGTGGGCATTGTGGTGCTGAGCTGATTTATCATCAGGGTTGAACTGCGTGTAAAATAAGTCATTTCAGTATCCTAGTTCTACAGTTTGACCAGCGGTTAGAAACGCAAGGGTCAGACAGGACTTACCCTGATAGTCATGTAGCCTACATATGCATCCTCAGAACCCTCCATAAACACAAATGTTGAATCTCTAGTGTTTTCGATTACGACTTTATCAGCTACTTTTCCCGGAGCTGTAAACAGTAAAATATTTAGCACACTCATGAAAGTCAGAGTTTCATTGCTTAAAAGGCAAGCTCACCTGCACCAATCATTGTAATGGGAGACTCAATGTAGATCCATTCATCTGTGTAGATTCCAGAATGAACAAAAATCAGCCCATCAAAGTGGGCTTCCTGAACTCCACCCAACGCATCCTCGATAGTGTCATAGTACTACACAGCAAAAGTGGAGTTAGCAAGCATACCTTCAGTAACAAACCACAGAAAATTTGATAAGAAATTACATACCAGCATATTCTCTCTGCCTTTGTATCTGGCTGGATTGCTGTAAAAATGTTCTGCAAAACCGGGCTTCACATGCGCACCTTTATACTGTTAAAAAACAAATGAATGAAAAATAATATACATAAACATGTAATTGTTACTAAAATAACAGATCTTGCAGACAACCCCGCTTCCTTTTTAAAACTGTTCATACCAGTTGCTGAAAGCTTTCCTTCCATGGATTAGGCTGCTCATATTCTTCAGGGTTTATCTGGTAGAATTTCCCTGGCTCTGGATGCATCATGGGCCGTGTGTATTCAAACACCTCCATGTACAAACGTTTCCTTAGTACACATTAAGGAATATCAATTATATAATTGATAGATATTTTATTTTTAAGTTAGAGCTTAAAAATAAAAACTCAATTCCTAATTCATAAAACATCAGCAGAGTAATAATTTATGTTCAGCTAAGTAAGCATATTCCAGTAACCGTATGCCTATTTTTTTTACACATCTAATTCAAATTTATATTCCTGTGATCACACAAATATGATTCAACAGCCACAGACATGCATCTGGAACATCATATTGCCAAATAAATGTTTTGATTCATCTGTTGGCTCATTTTCATATTTCTGCATAATCTGTAGTACAAAAGCCAAAAAAACAAGATACTGCACAAGTTCACTAAAATAAAACGTTGGATGCATTGAGGAAAACTGATGGCTTACCAGAGAATAGGGTCATTAGCTAGCTCACTAAAGCGCTTGCAGACACAAGCAGCCTGGCACAGATCTTGCTCTAGCAGGTAAGAAAAAATCTTCAGGACCACCTCATCTGGAAGCTTTTCTTGGAGATACTGTTCTGCAGGGGAAGCTAGAGGATAAAATGGGTCAGAAATTAAACTGGAGTGCTACTGCCGTCTTTTTTATTGTCCTACATCATTTATGCTAATGTAGAACTGACGTGGTTACGATATATGAAATTCAAATTGGATTTGCAAGTGAAACAGAGGCAAGACAGATAGAAGCTTTAAGCAGTTATAAAACCAAACAGACTAATCGAGATCCACAATTAGATCCTTCAGTATTAAACGTTTCACATTCGTTCATGTGAAATGTACAATAACGGTGGGTAGATATTTTATTTATAGATAATATATATATATATTTATAGATAATATATATAATATATATATATATACTGAAAGAATTTTAATTTACTTAAAACTGCATGCTAATAAAAAGCTACAAAAAAAAGATAAAATATATATTGAGAAAATCTGAGGATAACTGGCAGCACTTCTATGGGTCATGAATTTCTTCACCTACCTGGAAGATCTTGGGACTTCCCTGACACACGGGCACGTTTTGCTCTGTGACCAAAGGTTTCTGTGGCTGAAGTTGAGGCTCCCTTCAAACAGAAATGTAAAATCTGGCACCAATTGTCTAATCACTTGCATTACTAAAGCACCCATCTAGACACTATATTTTTAGTTCAGCTGTTCTGATTTTTAACTAAGCAAATTACACGCACCTCTACAGCTATAATTATATGCAAATATCAAACAAACTAAGCATTATAACAAGTCAGCATTCAAAAGAAACTGTAAATCTTTTATGGTCTCCTTTATTATGTTGAACAACACAGATATTGTTATGTTATATATAATTTGTACTGCGAGATCTTTCAGAATTGATTGTTACCTCCATACTGCTTTTTGTAGGACACGCGGTTCTTTTAGGCAACAAGGACTTTCTGCGGAGTTGGTATGGACTGTTTTGAGCTCCTGGACCAGATTCTTCTGCAACCATATCTGCAGGGACGTCCTCATCTGCAAAGAGTAAGAGGTAAAAAAAAAAAAAAATAGTTAAAATCAGATTTGAATTACAAATCCTAATGCAGAACCTTTCCTGCAGAAAATTCCTGCTTTCTTCACATTTTGGAAAATCTTGACCTGGGTAATTTTTTAATTTTATTCATTTTAAACAATGCACACCTGCCTCAGCCAACTTCCAACCACCCAAAAGTTACAAACTAGTTAGCGAAAACAGTGTAGAAGTGTACAAATAAAACACACACTGGCAAGAAAAATCACAACGAAAGGCACTGTACTGAAATCACTCCAAACATGACCAAATTGACTTGAAAGAATCAAAAGCAAGTATAAAATCGACAGGAAAGCCTGTTCTGACCCTTATAAGCCACTACACTTTTATATTTCCCCCCTCAGACACCAATCTGTGCTACAGAAGTTTCATCTACCTGCTCATCGCATCTGTTTGAGTGCCCTTCCTACCTGGTGTACTGATCACCTTAGAAGTCTACAGTCTGTTCCTCCCTACTGCACACTTGGTACCTGGAGACAACATTTAAAAAAATATAAAAGATATAAAAAAAAAAAATAGATGACCACCACTGGAATTGCCCTAACCGCTTACACTTATTTTCAGCAAACAAAATCTTTCAAGCTCTTCACCAAGTTACACAGGTTTGGCCACACTTATGGACAAAGTTTCTTGTCTTCTTAAAAAAAACCAACCAACATGTTGGTAGAACTACAGCTACAGTATGTACAGATACTGGATAGATTTTCCTACTGGACTTTACTTTTGGATTTTCCTACTGCACTTGCTGAATTTGCATGTTTAAGTGTGTGACTGGAAAGACAAACGGAACAATTCAACACCTGTTTGTGGATTAAAAGCAACAACCTTTACATCTTACGGCTACCAGAATTGATTACCTCCTAATATCACCAAGGCTCTGCAAGTGACTGTTGTGAAATGATAAGAAACAGTGATTATAAAAAGCTTTAGTACATGTGATGTCCCCTTCAATGCCACACAAGTTAATGACATGTTAAGAATAACACCAGCCAATCTGAATCTAGCCCAGGTCTCAGAGTGGACATGATACTCATTGTTTGATCAATGTATCCTTAAAAAAAATGGTATAAAATGCAAAAAGTAAAAAGATTAAATAGCGCATACACTGAAAACAGACACTATGGTTAAGAATAATGGACATGACTAAAAAACAGCAACGGAAACACCGCTTGCAATCAACAAACAATAAAAATGCTTGACAACTCCAATACAATACCCCAACAATAATCCCAGAGGTAAATCTTCCAGATTACGAATTTGTGGCTAACCGAAGACACAAAACGCCCAAAGCACGAGGATCCATATTGGCTGAAAAGGGTTAAACCGATGCTTTCTAATCACCACAAAGTAGTCAATGGCTGCACGCAAACCGAGGCCTTGTCGACCGTGATGTTTAGTGAAACCATGGCGTTTCCAGTTAGCTACCTACTGTTGACATGGACGTTATTACTAACACTGGCTGGCTTGACAGTTACACAACATAAACGAATGTAATCGTACGAACTAATTTCGAACACGGTTTCCCCGTGAACCCAACTGCGTAGTTGCTGGTAGCTAGTTAGCGTAATTACTCACCGAGCTAGCTTAGCTACAGTGGAATCTTTTGGTCACAAAAAAAAGAGTAGAAAAAATAAACGGTTGAACCGGTAGTTAGATATCTAAAATTTAAAAAAAAAAATGCGTGCATATTCTCTTCATTTCGGTAACATATATTTGGATATTATGTTTTGCCGGACAAACTTGTCAGCTGATAAATGAATACTTGGCTAGCAAACTCGCCTGATAAGCTAGCATTAGCTATAACATACATATAAACATATTATACATATATGTATACATACACACACAACCCCCCTCCAAAATGGCAGCCCACCGGCTAGCTAGCTAACCAGCTGCGCAACGCAGATTTAATGCTCAAAGCCAGGATATTGTCATGGTACCTGAACAGTAAAATATTTTACTTATAAATTAACTAAAAGACGCCATTTACGTTACTGAACCTACGACTATCCAACAACGCCTCAGGGATTTAGTCAAAATCTAAGCGTTAGCCGAGAAGCTAATATTTGTAAGCCTAAACAAAGCGCGGCCTGGCCTGGCCTGTATGGCGCGGTCTATACAAGCCTCGGCGTTTCCTGCTAAAGCCATTCCCTGTTCAAGGCTTTCAAACAGCGACTCGGGTCAAAACATCCCAACGCGATTACACGTAAAAAATATTACTGTTAAAATGTCGTCGTTGTTTGGTGCGGTGTTTAGCGCGTCTCACCTCTTTCGCCGTTGTTCCTTTCGGGCTGCACCGGGCGCGGCCTCGATACTCGCCTGGGTCTTCTGTTGGTCGCTCTGACGGAGTTCATTTGGCGAGTTGATTTTTTTTAGTTTTTTTTTTTTTTTTTTTAAACTCACAACGCTTTTCCTCTATCGTGCCTCTTCCGTCGTTAACATGAGGGTCTCCGGCTTCAAATGAACCAAGTGAAAGGCGAAAACAGTGGAAATTTCGCTGCAGGAGAGCTAGTTTTTTTCGGGGTGTTGGGACAGCTCCCCCTGTACTGCTCGGCACTGGAGCTCGGCGTCTCTCTCTCGCGCAGGAGGAGCCATTAACGCTAACGCACTCACAGACAGAAAGAGAAGGAGGGGGAGGACATCACAAGGGATCCCTCTATTCACCAATGAAACTCACACTGCATCCGCTCACACTCTGAATTACACCGTGCATCATCCAACCCTCTTCTGTAACCTCTTAATAAACATCCGTAAACACCACTGACAGCAGGAACATTAACCGAAATCTTTACGATCGCACACCATTCTAATCACATTGGGTTCTGTTCGATCCTCTTCAATGAACTAACAGTGCTGAACGACACGACCAGGCTATCGATCAATGACTACTTTTACATCTATATCTACATTTATCACATTTATTATAAATAAATTGGAACAGTTAAGGGCCTAGATTAGGTCCCCAGTGGTGAAAGTTTAGTGGTGCTGAGAATTGAGCCCATGATTCCAATCAATAGCCCAGCAGCATGGCTACTATGGCTACTACTTCCCTTCACCTTTTTTTTTGGATTATTGTATGCAATATGTATTTATTTATCTAATCAAAGCTCCCAACACGACTAGTTAAATTTAGGACTAAATCGGGGCTACCATATTGTCCCCATAACTCTTAAATTTCACAAATTTAAATATTTTTTAAAATACAAATACAGTAAAACAAATTAAAATTCCTGTTGACGGTTTAGTAAAGACTATTAGGCAAAATATTGTGTAAAATTATATGTATTATTGCATTTTAAAAACTAATGTTATTACAAAACATTTATTAATAATATATTAGAAAAGCACCATCATACTGTATATGATGGTTCTGACATGTGACAATTCCTATCATTCATTAATTTTCTTATCCGCTATTTCCTAATTCGGGGTCACGGGGGTCTACTGTAGCCAATACCATTGTGGGATGAAACCGCAGTACCCGGAGGAAACCCATTCAAGCGCAGGGAGAACATGCATACACCCAGGAGTTCAACCCGGGACCGGCGACTGTGCTAACCACTATACCACCACACTGCCCACTATGTATCTCATTTTATAGTAAATAATTTTTCAACATTTACAGAACTTTGATAAAAATGAAGATTAATGCTCATTGTTTCATAGAACATTCAGCATTCTGGTAGTAAAAAATGTTTTCATGTACTTTAAAAAGGGAAGAGTTCAACATATGAGAGGCTACAGTATTACTACAGGAAATATTCGACTATAGTCTTTAGTATCAGTAGTGAATATTAAAAAAAGTACTTATAGTATGAACAAGTTGTTTTATTAAAAATTGCATTTAACAAGTGCCTTTAAAGCCTTTTTTTGTTCAGGGTTGAACACAGATATATGTACATTTGTTGTACATGGACCCTTAAGTCTATCTAGTGTGTAAGACATATCTGTTAGTCAGAAAGTTGGATTATTATGATTATGTATATTTGTAAATTTTTAATTTAAGCTCTTTTTCAATGCCAAGTCAACCTTCTTACCATAAATAAACATGCAAGCGTAAGTTGTTGGTTTAGATTCATAGTACACGTGTGCCATTTATATTTTATTCCATAAATCGCACATCGTTATTCATGGACTAGATTCTTTAGACAAAGCAGACTTTATTGTAACACTGTTTAATGCATCACACTCAGTTTTTGGAATTCCAGTAGCATCACACTGGATTCTGATTCTCAGATACATGAATCACCCACTAGATGGCAAAATTTCCTTGATTTAATTTTTCTCTATAACGCAACTAGAAATAAATCATCTTCCAGCACAACCAAATGCTTTCTAACATTAAAATACTCCAAAACATTTTGGTGAAAATTCTATTTAAAAGGAACAAACAAATACAGTAGGCAGAACAGTGTAGAGAAACAATGAAACACAATGAATACAACTCTAAAACAAGTGTATATATGTTATTTCTAAAGTATATTACAGAGGAAACAGTGTAGTTCATCTTTCATCGTTTTACTCCAAACCACTTTTTACTCTCTCGGTACGTGCAACTATATCATTAACAAAGGAGTTGTTTTGGGCGACCACCTCAGCCTTCAGTTTGCGTAGCTCTATTTTAATAGCCTCATCAGTCATATCCTCAACCGGCAGAGCCTTTACCTTCCTCAAGAAATCCTCGATGATCTTTTCACCATCCTGTAAGTACATCAAACAGGAAGAAAAATACAAAGGAGGTTTTGCAGGACATGATATAATTAATAATTACTAATTGCCTCACCTTTTTCTCCAAACAGCGCTTTTTAGCCTCAGGTCCAGCATCCTCATCAGCTTTGGAAACATCCTGAAACTCCTCAAGCTCCAAAGCCTTTTCCCGAGCATAAGCAACAACATGTTTGGGGAAATTAGCCAGCTCAGCCACATGAATTCCAAAGCTCTGGTCACACACACCTGATCAGAGAACATGTTCAAGACAATAAACGATAGAATATGTCATGTGAACTATTTCCTCAATATAAACTATTGTATTTGATACTATACAACTTTTAATCCAAAAAACTCGAAAACTAAAATTATACCGCATCAAAACTATAATAAATATATAAATTTCATTATCAATTATTTTGTTTTTTGCTCGTCAACATGCCATTTTTATAAAACTATTAAATTGTGATCGCAGTTTATAATAACATTTCCTATATACCATATTATGCAATTAAGGATAGAAATTAAAATTCATTATACAGTAGACTGCAAAATTAATAAATATTGGGAACATAAAGTATTCATATTCTTTGAGATTACCATGAACAACAACATTAAGCATCGCTCGATAATTGACTAACCTAAACTGTAGCGGTACTTAAATTTAACAGCTGCAACTGATCCCAGAGGAAAGCTAATCAAATTCTACAAAGAGTAAATTTATAGCAAAAAGATAAGTATTTTGTATTTTCCCTTTTGGAGAAATTTACAAGAGGTGAAATATGTGCCTGGTCAGGAAAGAAAAAAAGAATAAGATTAAAAACTGCTGAAGTCAAAATGGTCCGTGTCTGCTCACAACAAGCTAAATGACAATGGGCTGCATGAGAGAATATTCTGGAAGAAATCCTTGAACACATTGAACATTGAATTCTTATATCATCAAACTAAAATCAAATGGGACTGACCAGCTTTCACACTGTAGAGCATGGTGAGAGTGTTCTCTGTGGTTAGTGCGGTAACATGGAGATTGTTCACAGTAGACACTTGCTGTGCTAAAGCAGTCAACTCATGGAAGTGAGTGGCAAACAGGCAGAATGACTTCAGTCGTGTGGCAATGTACTCAGAGATGGCCCAAGCCAAGCCAAAGCCATCGTAAGTGGACGTCCCTCTTCCCAGTTCATCAATTATAATCAGTGAGTCCTTGGTGGCAGAACTGATGAACAAAAATAATAAATTTGAGACATATCATAAGATTTTTATCTACATTACTTACTTACTATAAAATGGTTTATAAAACACTTGTAACTGGGTACACTGTGCATTAGTGAATAATAATAACGTCAACTGGTCATAAATACGAACCGTAAAATAGAGGCTGTCTCGAGCATCTCAGCCATAAATGTGGACACTCCTTTAATTTGGCTGTCCCCGGCACCGACACGGGCCAGCACACTGTCCACCACACTAACATCTGCTTCATCACATGGCACAAAACAGCCAACTTGCGCCATAAGCACGATCACACCCACCTGGCGTATGTATGTAGATTTTCCACCCATATTTGGACCTACAGGAGCAGCAGAAACAGACATGTGTTAAATGTGTGTGTAAAGATTTGCAAATAAGTTGTAAGGTATACGTGCTACTCTAGCAACAGTTTTTGTGTTTTATTACACTATGACTTGTGATCTTTTGTACACTGGCCAAACATTGTTCTGGCATACAAATACACCTGCGCATAGAACCCATGAACTCCATGAAAACATGGAGTCCTTACCTTTTTTTAAGGAGACATGGCTCAGTGACTTCTGCAAGTTCTGGGCACCATTGAGCTAACTGGTAACATAAACGCAGAATGTGCCTGTGTCTGACTGCTGCCCTGGCTGTTATATTTAACATGAAAATTCATCTCCACTTTTATTGTTGGTTCATTTTCTAGTAGACTGTATCCATGTCTTTGTGTTGTTGTAGTCTCCATTTCCTGCACTTGTCTTGTGTCTGAACTTATTTTGTCTTGTATGTAGCACCATGGGGTCCCAGAGAAACATTATTTTATTTCACTGTATGTTGCTCTGTCATATATGGCTGAAACGACAATAAAACTTTTAGTGCTTGGAGGCAGGATGGTGCCGTTACATTTTCGGCTTTGTTTGCAAGTATTATTGGTTTGATTCTGATGCGTGCAGTTACTGGAAGCGGAGGGAGTGAATTGGCCTTTCTGCTGGTCATATTCCAGTCTTTGGTCTGCCCTTTGACTTTATACTACATTGCCTATTCTTAGTACAAGTAGTAGTGAAACCGATGTACTTGGACAAAACAAGTGTTACAAAGAAGGCAGCACAGCTGTACAGTATATGGTTTCAGCATCGATATGGCAATGTGTGTATCTGTATTAGTCACATTAAAGAATGTGCAATGACAAGTGGTGGACATAGCTGACTGCAGCACAGTTTAGAAAACATCTGATTTGTGGAATAAAATTAGATAACCAAGTTGCCCTGGATAAGGGCATCTGCAAAATGCTGTAAATGTAAAGTAATGATTTTCCAGCGGTTCAGTAGTTGATTTACCTCATTTAATTTGGTTTGTGGCCGGCACAGTGGTGAAGTGGTTAGCAAGGTCGCCTAACAGAAGTTCCCAGGTGCGATTAGATTGATTTTTGTTTCCAAATTGCCCATAGGAGTGAGTGTGCGTTTATTTGTCTAGGAGAGGCCCTGAAATGGACTAGTGACTTGTCAAGGATGTAACCCCTGCCTTTCACTCTATGTACACTGGGATAAGCTCCAGCATCCCTCCGTGACCCCGAATCGGTCAGTATCGTTTTTAATTCATTGCAGAAGAAACAATAATTTTTGTAGCTTTAACCAGGTTTTAATTTACAGTATTGATTGCATTTAATTTTTATTGTGAAAACTGATTATTCAGGCTGTATTTCTTTTCTTGTATTTGCTAAAAATTAATTATACTTTGTGTACTATATTTACACAAATGCAATCTATTGCAAAATCACCTCAATTATTCTAAATTAACAAGTTCTTCCCAAACATAGCTATACAGTCATCTGGTATATATCTAATAATAATATATCTAATTCGATATAAAGTAAAGTTTTTTGCAGTATTACACAGTGTTTCTAATTGAAATGTTTGTTCCAATCGCTAACAATCTCATACGTTCTCATATGTTCCCTCAATGTGAAGTGCAGATTGAGTGATATATGCAGATTGTGGTAACATCTGAAGGAACTGTGATACGTCAGAAATCCATATATAATTAATCTAAGCCTTAGTGGCTTAGAAAGCTTTTAGGAGCTTTTTATACGTTTGCAAGATTAATGTAATGTCACCTTGTGTAGATCACAACCTATATAATGGCTTACTGCCCAATCCTCTACTCTTCAACGCCAAAGAACCATGAAATTGATTTTTTTTCAACAACACCGGACAGCCATGTACCTGTAATGATGTGGAACATCTCCTTTCCATTAATGAAGGTCACATCATTGGGGATGAAGGCCACATCATCTTGGGCTTCTACACATGGATGACGTGCTCCCTTCAGGACTAACCTGCCGCTGCCCTTCTCCAGTATCTTTGGCCTCACGTAGGGTACAGGGGCTGCATGGGATACGACTGCAAAGCTCACTAATGCATCTAACTGTGCGATCACATCATTCAAGATCTGTAGTGGGTCTACATAGCCTGTAGATTAAACACAACATCAGTACAGGATCCTATCAGCACTAATTCCGACTAATGAACAGGACCATATGAGCCTTACCAGCAGCGATGCTGATGATCTCTTTTACAATGGCATTCTGAGCCTCCTCATACTCTTCTCGGTTTTTGGTGTACTCATCATTCAAAGAGCTCAGCTTACTGAAAACCCGTAAAGCATCGGCATTTATGTTAGACACACTATTACACTAATCTTTATCAGGACGGATTAACCGCTCACCTGTTAGTAAAGCGAACTCCGTTCTTCTGCACATCCAAGGTTGTAAATTTCTTATTGTTGCGCAGGGTTTTCTCCTCCTTGCAGGTGACACGAAAGTAGTAGCCTATCTGTGCGTTGGATTCCAGCTTTATCGTTTTGCCTGCATCCAAACCTACAGCACAAACAAAAAGCAATCCCTATTGTAACAAATCAATGTCAAGTTTGATTCCGAACACCAGTAAGTTACCACTATTGGGCCTCTAAGCAACTCCCAGTATTAAATAGATATGTGTACGTCACTCTGGATAAGAGAATCTGCCAAATGCAGTGAAATGATCATTTTGCATAGCAGCACTGAAAGCTTCAAATAAAAAAAGCAACAATTTGGCATGTAAAGGCATCCGATTTCTAAGTGCCTTTTCATTTTATACTGCCTTTAACCACCCTAAAGATATTCATCATATATTGGTCTAAATATACAATTCTCTCCCATTTTTCATTGACACTATTTATTTAAGCATCTTTACCACTTACAGTATATCTTAGGTGACTTTCTAAGTAGACTATAGATATGTATATACTGCATTAGTTAAAAACAAAAACACAAATTTAAACTTCACTGTCGAACAGCTGACAAACACTGGCACCTTGTTCAAGGACAAAATCTTTCAGTATAAATGACTAATTTTGTCATAACTAATTCGGCCCAAAAGCCTCTTTCTTACCAAGCTCTCGGGCTGCACCATTCAGTGCTGACTGCATGCTTTTCTCCAGCTGGTCCATGTTCTCCCGCAGTTCACTCAGTGTAGGGTCAAAGGAGGGTTTTACCAGAAATTCATGGTGCTCGATCTGCAAAAAGAACGTAGAGCAATAACAGAAGGTTCACTGAATGGCACAGTGAAGAGACACGGGCTATCGAGCTGACCTGGTTCATGTCCAGTGTAGTTTCTATCATCTCCTGAAACTTGGCGAAATCAGAGATGAGGTCGTTAAGGGGTGTAATGAACACTGCATTCAAGAGGACTTGATGTTTACCTGAAGTAGATTCATGAAAATATATACAATAATGCAACAGCAACTAATATAATCTCAATCCAAGATATTAAACACAGATCTGCTCCTAGTCAAAGGAATGGGTTACTAGAATTTTATGTCAATAAAACACAGAAAAAACATTATTTGTCCAAAGGTCTGGGGATACCTAAACAACATAACAACATAACCATGTACAATCCAGATGTGTTTCAGCAAGAGCATTGCTGTGTTTATAAGTAAGATCAGAAACTACTGCTGGGTAAAGAGGTTTGGATCCTATTGTGAGCTATACATAAAGCCACATGGTGTAAGAGGATCAGGGTTGTACCAGCATGTCTCTTTAGGGTTTGTACCAGGCCTGCCAATTGACCCACAGCCTGGTACACACGATAACAGTCCTGCAGGTTGCTGTTCTGACGCTGAAATTTCTTCGCCAACCGATTCATGTCAGGTAACCGACGAAGCAAGTCCTCGTGGCAGCTCTGTCTGAGCTCGGAATCCTCTACAAAACTCTCTACAAGGTCCAGCCTGAGACAGACAAAAAGAATATAGTAATTAAATTTACATTAAACAGATTTGTAATATAGAAAACACATTAGCAACTCCTTGGATGCCATTTGCCAAAACTTAAAAATATTAAAATACGTTCTGATTATTTATACAGGTAAGAGATTAAGAGCAGTCCCTTTAAAAATGTGCTCCTGACCTGCTGATGTGCTCCATACTTGTATAAAAGACACTTGAAGATCAGAAATCTTGCTGATTGATGGGGCATGGGGCAATCAAATAAATCTACAGCATTTGGCTGACACTCTTATTCAGAGCGACTTACATTTGATCTCTTTTGTACAACTGAGATATTGGTGGTTAAGGACTTTGTTCAAGGGTTGACTGTGCTTGCTTTACTTGTTTCCTCTCACTGTAACAGCTGAACTTTTAAAATGAGTTTAATCATCTATTAGCACTTACCGATGAGAACTATTTATAAATGAAAAATGGAAGAACTTCACCAGCAGGATATGGGCAAAAAGGTGTTTGATTGCACTTTAGCTACGGTCCATAGTTTTAGTAACACAGCCACACAACACAGTTTTCTAAATAATGAAATTCTCAGCCTCAGATATCTAAAAGCATTGGCAGAATAACGGATATGGCCACAAAACTAAAAAGAAAGAAATAAACAAGATACTAAGCTTGGATTTTATGAAATGGTGATTGGTTACTCACCATATCAAACACCACATCATCTAATAAATGCTGCTAAAAGGCAGCCCTCGTGCTGTGAGTCTCAGAATCTGGCTAAACATGACCAAACAAAGTCTGGTACTTTCATCTCACCTTTCCTCAATCTTGTTTTTGTCAATCAGGGGCTGTTTAAGCCACTGGCTGACCAGTCTTTGGCCCTGAGGTGTTCGACATTTGTTCAGAAGTCCTGCTAGGGAGTGTGTACCTGTTGGATCATCAGAGGAAGCCTAAAAGAAAAAGAATATAATTCATCATGAATATGGACCATTTTCACATGCTGGTGATATTTTTTGTAATGTCAATCTCAGAGTGAACTTAAGGCAAGTAATCAGTTAGCACACATAAATCTATCAAAATAAAGACAAACAACAGCAACCAGACCTTGACGAAACAGTGAAGTAAATGGATCAACTTTATATAAAGATGTTTTAGGAAAAAAACATTAGGAAACTGTAGCTGAGATTATGCTGAGGTATTTCATTTCCTTTCTCTTTAAATATTAATCAAACCATCAATAAATTATTAAAACAAAATGTGAATCAAAACATTAAAATATAAAGCTTCCGAATTGCAATTAACCGTGCTTGAAACATTATGGATGCTCACAAAAATGAATGAAAACCAGAAAAAGCTCTAGCTGGGAAATCTTTTGTAGTAATATGTGAAAAATGTCCACAACAACATTTATCAATTACCAAATGCAAGATTAATTAACTGACGAGCCTAGTTCACTTTCTGGATGGGATTTATTATAAAGTTAAATTGAGAAATTTTAAACAGGTTTAACTCTGAGAATGTGGAAGCTGTTTGTATTCAGTGCAGTCAAAACCTTTAAAACCAAGAAAGGACCGATACTAATACTGTAAGTACTAGGGAATAAGGAGGTATCCCGGCCGGTTTATAGTCAGAATTTAATTACTACTTTAGTGCTATTAAAAAAAAAAAACAAGATAATATAGAAAGGACACAAAGCCTTTTACTCTAAGAGCATACACCTAAAATGTAACAGGTCAGATACATTCTATATAAACTACATAAAGAAGGTTTTACCTGGAAAAGGTTGAGCGCCTGTACAGCAGCGTTGTCGAGCCGCATGTACTGGTTAAGGTCAAAGGTGGTCATTTTAAAAGAACTAAAGTTGCCATCATCAGAAAGAAGCTCCAGATACTTTATTACTGCAGCCAAACAAGACATGGCAATCTGTGGGAAAATGTTTTTAAGTTAGATAAGAGAGAGAGCCAAACATTTGCCGACACCTTACCAGTCATACCATCTACCCAGACTACAAACACACAATTGTTACAATTCTAGTATGACAACGCTCCTGTGCATAAAGCCCATGTGCTCCATGGTGTGTTATGACTAAATTGTTCATTAATACCAATAAACTAGCATGAACCGGAACATCATTCAACGCTAATAAACCCCAAACATATGGATGTAATATCATGTGTCCCAATACCTTTAGACCAATAGTGTTCTATTATTTCAGTGGCGCAATCTGTTAAAAATAACAAATAAGGAAATCATAAGTTATCAATGTATTTTGTCTTTCCTTTTTTTTTTTTTTTACTTATTCTACTGACAAATAATAAGTAGACAAAGTAAATAAGTATTAATTTTTTAAACAAATATTGCCTGTTATAGCTTTTGCCAAGCTCTAGTCTTTGATTACAATAAGGGAAAAATGTTTCCAGTCATATAAAAGGTGATAATTTTTAAGAAATTAAAGGACAAACCTGTTTCTCCATTTCTGGGAGTGAAGCACTAGACACCGTCTCCCCCTTAGGAGCCTTCAATAAACGATTCAGGTCCTGAACAATGTCTCTGGTTGTAAACTCCACTTTTTTTCGTTCTGAGAAGAGAACGCCTCCACGCTGCACTACCTTTGAAAAAAAACAAAACAACCCACCATCACATCAGCTACTGGACTCGCACAAATTCAACACGACATTTGATGCCCACTGTAGATACCTGCTTTATTTTACCCAGATCTCCTGCTGAATCTCCGGCAGGAAGCACACACTCTTTGGGCCCTATCTGCACCAAAAGAGCTTCCAGGTTGGAGAACTGGTCGTTGTCTGGAAATTCACAGCCACCAAGCTTGCGGAGAATGCCATCAACATATCCAACCCCAACAACACGCTGGCCATCACTTCCTGTCCCAATACGGATTCCGACCACACCAGCGGCCCCTTCCCCTAAACCTCCTCCACTACCAAACAGGACCTCCTCAAACTGGGTCAGGTTTCCTGGAGAGGCCTAAAACACACAAACATTATCAGAAAAAGGAGAAAGTAGACAGAATATATTTGTTAAAACTTGGCTAATAAATCAGAAACTATATACATTTATGCATAAATGTATATAGTTTCTAAACCGCTTTTTCCCTAATTAAGAGTAACAGTGGTCTGCTTGAGTCTAACTCGAGGCACATGTAGCAAATGGCAGGGGTACATCACCAGTCCATCATAGACAAAGAACCACACTCACTCAGTCACTCACTCCCACTCCTATGGGCTATTTTGAATCACCAAACATTGGGTCTGTGGGAGGAAACTGGAGTTCCTGAAGAAAACATGCAAAACGCTTTGTCTGGGAATCGAACCCGGGACTTTCTTGCTGTGTTGCCTAATAAAGTAGTAAGTGTAACAAATGAGTGTGTGTGTGTGTGTGTGTTTATGTGTGTGGTTGTTTGTCTATGTGTCACCCTGAGATGGTCCTGCAACCTGTCCAGGGGGTAAACCTGCCTCGCCCCCTATGTGAGCTGGGATAGGCTCCAGCAGACCACAAATTAAAAAGTGGGTTAGATGATGAATTAATTAATTATCAGAAATATTATTATTATTATTATTTTTTTTTACAAAAGATGAACTATACCATTTCTGATGTCATTTTTCATTTACATTTTATTGTTTATATTAGACTATCTTATTATACACAGCCTTTACCTAAAATGATATAAGGAGGAGATGAAAAATGTTAACAATTTTTTAAATAAAATAATAGAAATAAAAAGTATTCCATGTGTATTTCAAAGTAACTTTACCTTATAGGCTATTTGCCAGTCATGATCTTTGTTGTTTTTGCCAGCCTTATTCCTGTACACTTCTACCCGATACTGTCTGACCAGCAGCAGGTCTCTTACAAATGCCTCAAAGTTCATCTTACTGAGAACCACACTCTCCAACCTCCGGCTACCTGCATGTTCACATAAAACACCATTTCCAGGTGAAAAGCATGAATTAATATTAAACACAGCTTAATAAACTTTAAAGAATTAGGGAATAGGCGTGTTTATAGTTAGATGGATGGATGAATGAATGAATGCTAGGGTTAAACCCTGATGCCTTTTGGCATGAAAGCTGGAACACTGACTGCACCTCACACCATCTCACAATCATACAGCATAATCTAATAGAAAGTTTGCGATGGTTATTATATGAAGAAAACTGGTTAGAACATCTGGATTATGAGATCCGTAATAAGATCCACGTATATTTATAGTAAAACATCCGGTTATGTATTTAAACAAATTGTACATTTTTAAAAAGCTAAATTTTTCTACCGCTATGTCTATTCTCATTTCTTTGCCATACCCACCTGCACCGAGCAGTTTAATGACTCCGTTTGTTTTGAACACTTCTTTAGCAGCAAAACTGGCATCTTTTCCGTGCACGGTGTAATACTCACTGCGATCAAATATTCTCACCGTAGTGTCCGGTTTTTCGGGCATAGAAAAATAAAAGTTTAGAAACCCGCTTTCGGACGCACTGTCCATGGACAAGTTCTGTTTTGGTTGCACGGCCATGCTGGAATCTCCCGCCAACGCAGCACATGCGCCGGAAACACGTCATCACAGAGTAGCGCTTTCTGCAGTAACCAAGTATCCATTCATTCTTACAGTATCTTTAAGGTATCCGCGTTTTATTTATTTATTTATTTTACTTCTTCGGTTATAATGAAAATTAATAATTGAAATAAAGTATTAATAATCATTGATGTAATATTGGTTTCAGATATAAATGTGATTGTATTGTATTGTATCGGGATGTATTAATACTGTATAGTTTCCTTATAGTTTTCCAGTTCCTTCTCGTCAAAATAAAACATGCCGCTAGGTGGCAGACTGGTTTAGTCATAAAATTGATATTGCGTAATAATAGAATTAATTCATTCGTCTTCTAACCCATTTATTCCATAAGTGATATTAAGTAATTATTAAACTGATATTTAAAAAATAATAATTAGCAATTTTCAATAAATTCCAATAAAAATTCTCAGAACAATTATTTCCCGGGTTCGATTTCAGGGCCTGGGACCTTTCTGTGTGGAGTTTGCATGTTCTCCGCTTTCCTCCCACAGTCCAAAAACATGTACATTAGGTTGCTAGGTTGATTCTAAATTGCCCATAGGAGTGAATGTGTTTGTGTGTGTGTGTGTGTGTGTGTGTGTGTGTGTGTGTGTGTGTGTGTGTGTGTGTGTG
>JAOTRA010000039.1:3151158-3162848 GCA_026260255.1 Pseudolaguvia tuberculata | reverse complement strand
GTGTGTGTGTGTGTGTGTGTGTGTGTGTGTGTGTGTGTGTGTGTGTGTGTGTGTGTGTGGTTGTTTGTCTATGTGTACCCTGCGATGGACTGGCGACCTGTCCAGGGTGTACCCCTGCGTACAGGGTGCACACCCGTGCACTGGGATAGACTCCAGCAGACCACTGTGACCACAATTAGGGAATAAAGCGGGTAGGAAAATGCATTATTAAACGTTTTAACTTCTACAATGATAGAAATGAGGAAAAGCAGTTAATACAGAACATTACCTATGTAAGGGAATTGACCAGAATAAAGATTCCATGACAGGCTGGCAGGATGTCCAGCCCAGTGACAATCTGGAGGATTATAGTAAACGTTTTTATGCTATATGTTGACTTATCACCAACATAGGCCATAATTAATTAATTAATTCATTCATTCATTTATTCATTCGTTCATCTTTTTACCCGTTTATTCCCTAATTTGGGGTCTGCTGGAGCCTATTTAGGTCAAAAGGCAGGGGTACACCATCGTAGGACACACATACAGGAGCAACCACTCATTTACTCTTTCAACACATTCACTCCTATGGGCAATTTAGAATCACCAATCAACCTAATACATGTTTCTGGACTGTGGGAGGGAACCAGAGTACCCAGAAGAAAGCCATGCAAGCGCGGGTGGAACATGCAAACTCTGCATTGAAATATCCCCAACCTTTTTTTTTTTTTTTTAAAGTTCTGGGACCCAGTACATTATGTTTTTTTAAAAAATTATTATAGTTTTTTATGCAGTATATTTGTGTTCAGTTTTATTTCCATACACAAGGGGGCACTCTACATCTCTAGCATTTTGCAGACACCTTCATCAACAGTGACTTACAATTATCTCATTATTTTAATCCACCTGAGCAACAATGGGCAATTTAGAATCAACCTATCATTTGTGGGGGTTTTTTGGACTGGGGAGGAAACCAGAGTACCAAGAGTAAACCTGCGCAAGCATAGGGAGAACATGAAAAATCAACACAAGCCCCTGCTTGGAAATTCAAACCCGGGTCTTCTTGCTGTGAAACAACAGTGCTGAGCTACAGTTATGCCCTTGACTTATTTAACAGGCTAAAACTGAACACTCATGCTTGGTGTGTGTGTGTGTGTGTCTTTGTATCTGTGACCTGGTGTTTGCCTTCATGGCCAGCTGGTGTCAGTGCTGTTTCAAGAGTTACAGGTGGAAGATCCCAGGATGAAGTGCTGCAGGTGCTGCTGTGGTGCGAGGTGCTGCAGCATTAGCTTAAATTTCCAAAGTGAAATCAAATTACAGAAAAATCACAAGTGCATCCAGAATTTACTCCAATTTTTATTGCACAGCTTGTAGGTTTGCAGACTCCTCTCACCCTTCTCCCAACAAGGAATGACTCAGCACATTGCTATCTAGACAGCATGCTGGATCTATGGAAGTGTGTGCACACGTGTGTAGGTGTCTGTGTGTGAAGGTTTGTTTAGATTTTAAGTTCAGTTTATTTTAAGTGTTCAGGATTTTTTACAGAATAAAACTTAAACTTTAGTCATGAGTTGAATGTTTTGTTTGAGAGTGTAGAAAACCCTTTTTAATGCAATGTCCTGGGGGGTTTATGGGGGAGGGGAAACGGTCAACTTCACACACAATATTCCCAACTCCATGGCGCAATGCAGCTGCTTCACGGATGCCGTCGCTTGGCAACCGTAGCCTCAGCCTCGCTGAAAGCTACTCTTGGTTATGCAAGTAAACATGTTGTCAATGTTCTCTTTTTATCTCTTTTCTTTTTTCTCTCTCACACTTCTTTCTTCCCTCGCCCCCTTTTTTTTTTACAAAAAGTTCTATATCCTTCAAAATGTGACTTTGGATTAATAAAGACTATAAATTCAGCCTTTTCTTTTTCTCTGCCTGTGAGGATTGGAGGTAGGGAACGATGGGGATGATGTTAGGATCTGAAATGGTTGTGAGCATCAGTGTGTCTAGTGAGTATCTGATACAGGAACAGCTTCCTGTCTGAACAAGACACGGCTTCTCAAAATTATTTAAGACTATAATTAGAGTCTCACTTTGAAAGCGCTCTGTTTCAGATAAGTCTGATAAGATGATCATTTAGGAGACTGTGTTGCTGGGCAACCGCTATTAATGGAATTAGATTCATGGCTATGTAAACATCTTGGTAAATTTGTGTATATAGAACAGGGAAGCGGAAAAAAAGCATAGAATGAAGTAAAAAGGAATAAACTAGGCAACAAACTATTTAGTGCAAAATGATGTATGACGACTGTTACAGATTTCTAGATGCACACAATTACACGGGTATACACATTAGACACATGCTTTTTCCCTAATTCGGGGTCACAGGGGTCTGCTGAAGCCTATCCCAGTGCACATAGGGCAAGAGGCAGGGGTACTTCCTGGACAGGTCACCAGTCCATCACAGGGTCAGAAATAGACGAACAACCCCTCACACACACCCACACACATACACTCCTATGGGCAATTTTGACTCACCAACCTAACATGCATGTTTTTTGGACGGTGGGAGGAAAGCAGAGTACCCGGAAGAAACCTGGAGAACATGCAAACTCCACACAGAAAGATCCCCGGCCCGGGAATCGAACCTGGGACCTTCTTGTTGTGACCATGCTAACCACTATGCCACCACGCCGCCCTGAATCACCAATCAACCTAATGTAAATGTTTTTGGACTGTGGGAAGAAACCAGAGTACCTGGAGGAAACCTACGCAAGTGCAGGGAGAAAATGCAAACTGCGCACAGAAGAAATCGAACCCGGGACCTTCTTGTTGTGAGGCGACTGTGCTAACCACTATTTCAGCGCGCCACCCCCTTTATACATATGTATCTACAAATACTATGAATTTGCTCTCCCCACCATTCTGTTCATCACTGTAAATCAGTCACTCCATCCAGATGTTATTTCTGGACTGGACTTTTTCTCAAAACTCTATACTACTCAGTTTGACATGTTAGTGGGTGTTGTGTTATACAGACATTTCAGAAATTTTAGAACATGGTGGATTTTTCGTTACAGTCTGTGACTACCTTCCTATCAAATGCACCTTTATTCTTCTTTTACCTAAAAACCGATAGATGGATTTAAATGTGTAGTAGGGTCATACGTAACATGTCATTTACTTTTGTAATTTTTGTATGAGTTAAGAAATCTGAAGTTCTGAGGTGGTATGAGCATCTATCCCGGACACCATGTCCCGCTGGGAGGAGGCCCCGGGGAAGACCTAGGACTCGCTGGAGGGACTATGTCTCTCGCCTGGCCTAAGAAACCTTGGTGTTACCCCAGAAGAGCTAGAGAAATTGTCTGGGGAAAGGGATATCTGGGCATCCCTGCTTGGACTGCTGCCCCAACAACCCAGTCCTGGATAAGCGGCAGAGGAAGAAGAAGAAGAAGAAGAAGAAGAAGAAGAAGAAGAAGAAGAAGAAGAAGAAGAATTTTTATTTATTTATTTATTTATTTATTTATTTATTTATTTATTTATTTATTTATTCCTATTCAGCATGTTAATATTGATACAGACACACTGTTATTAAGGGCTTCTTGTGTGGGGTCGACTGTAACATCTCTATATTGTTGGAGGCTGTAACAAGAATGATTATTCCATCATACAGTACAGAACTCAAGTACTGTAGCTTTAAGCTGCAATTTACAAATGTACGGATATTAAGAACTGCATAACAGTAAACAAACCCATCAATCATAAGAATAACAGATGTTTTAACAGCAGTTTTAACAAAAATAGACTTAGATAGATAGAATCTATGGTAAATACCCTAAATAATTCTTACAGTATATGCTAGCAAACTCAACACAGCTTTCTCTACTAGACGTTGATTAAAACTTAGCTTCATTTGCAGAGGAACATTTCCTAAAATCGTATTAGTTATAATTTGTTTAGAGGTGTAATGAAATTGCTGTTCTTTAGCAGGAAGGAAGAAGATGCTACTGAGCATGTACACAGTGATTGTCATTACTGTAGCTTGTTGCTGATTGGCCCCTGTTACATCTGGCCTGACACTAACCCCACCTGATAATCTGTCTGGGTTTAGTACACTGGGGCAGTTACACAAATCAATAAGCACATTGGAGAACAAAGATTAGAGAATGCAGACACATCTGGACTGAACAGTTAATACAGCAAAGGCCTCTTGAAGACTATAAAATTGGTGTCAATAAAGAGAATGACAAAAATGTAAGGCTAATTAAAAAGCTTATAATGGAGAATTTACTGAAAACATCATTCGTTTTGATAGATGAATATAAAAATAGATACAAATCTCTCCCTGTTAAACATCTGCAGGAAAACAGTAACCATAATGCTATGACACCCTCTAACACTCTCAAGTATACTTAGAATTTGGGAAGTAGACTAAACAACCTCAACTGTTTGTGAACAGAATATGTGATGCAGCACATTTCCTATGTCATAGTGAATGGTGAAGAAGCAGCAGTTTGTGTGTTGCAACAGGTTTTTTGCCCCCTTTTACAGATGGCCTTATTCTAGCTAAAACAGGCACAAACAGTTTAGTACAACTGGCCTTGAGTGTACATGTACTCACATTTTCCCTTTGTCCTTCCATTGATGGTGAATCAGGCCACCCACTTGGGTGCTCTGAACTAGAACAGCAGCCTACTTCCTAGTATAATTAGAGCTAAGAGAGAGAGAGAAAGAGAGAGAGAGAGTATTAGAGACAGAGAGTGAATAAGAGTGAGAGAGCGTATGAGAGATAGAATGAATAAGAGAGACAGAATGACTGAGAGAGAGTATTTGTATAAGAGACAAGAGACAGAGAGCAAATAGGAGAGAGAGAAAGAGAGAGAGAGAGAGAGAGAGAGAGAGAGAGAGAGAGAGAGAGAGAGAGAGAGAGAGAGAGAGAGAATCACGGGATCTTGCATCAAAGCTATCATGCAAACGCTTAGATGAAAAAAACAGCTTCAAAAGATGAAATGTTGAATTACACAGTGTGTGAGACCGGTGGGATGGGGGGGGCAGACAGACAGAGAGATGAGAATAGGGTTCATCCAAGGCGGTCTTGGAAAGTCAATAGACACATGGGCAGCATACTAAATGCAGCGTGGCCTGCATGGTGACCTATTTTCATCAAACTGCCATGCAAATCCTCCACAGTCGGCTGCCATTTTCTACCCTAACCGTCTGCCTGCTTCATAATCTTCACTCATATCTAATACGCTCACATTCCTATACAGTCACTATCAACTTCTGGGTTGATACTGTATAAAACAAGTGTGTGTTGCACATAAAGTATATTTTTAACCCCCCTGAATGTGTAAAGTAATCTTGCCGGTGTTATTAAAGTAACACTTTACCCGATCAGGACAAAGCCTCAGTAGACAAACAGTACAACATACGTTGCTGAACATGAAGTAGATCGTATAACTCGTATGGCAAAATCTCATCCCACTACAAACATCAAAGCCTGCGCTGTAATTCGTCCCTTTTACAAGGAAAATGGGAGGTTGTAAATCCCAAAACGGAGGCATCAAAGTGGGACACTGGAGAGTATCACAGTCCACAGGGACCGCATTAATCACTGCCGCTCTCCTGTCGCTGATTATGGCTCATCCGTCTGCTTGTCCAATGGGAAAAAGCCTCATGAATTTCTGATTAACAACATAACTACCTCATAATACCAACACGTAACTGATCGTTGACTGTTCTCTTTCCACTTTCAAACAGATTAATGACTCCATCGTTTTCAGTGCTGTTAAAACAGGATCAATGGACGATGATTTTACTTAGACGATAAGGAAGATGTTTATTTCCACAAAACAATGGAAGAGAATGAAAAGCATAATAATTGGATTGTAAGTGTGCTACACCTATTGAAACAAACAAATATTGACAAAATGCACATGATAGATAATGGCCAAAATATATCCCTTTTTAATGGGGTGGTTCTGTGGTAAGGTGTTGAACTGCTATCCAGAAGATTGTGAGGTCGATTCTCAGTGCTGCCAAGTTATTACCATTGGGGTCCTGAGCAAGGTCTTTAACCCCCAAATGATTTAGATAAGCGTGTCTGCCAAATGCTACAAATAAAAAGGTATCAGTATACACGCACAAACACACACACACACACACACACACACACACACACACACACACACGCACACGCACACACACACTGCAAAGATTAGTAAGAAAAAACTGTATCAGAGTTGTATTCTAAATGTTCTCCTATAACAAGGTCATAAAGTTACACTCATACTACAAGACTTTCCAATTCTCTCAAACACTAATCCTATAACACTACAAAAAAGTAATCACTTGCAGTATATTTACGACTTCAGAATCTCAAACAAGAAAAAGGCTGACAATCAACTATTCTAATCTTTTACCTGGAGAGATCCTCAGTGAAGCAAGGCTGATCCCTAAATCCCACTGTTTCATAAACACAACACGGCCTGTGATGCGACTTTCTCGAGATGTCAAATGAAAAACAGTGGAGGAAACCAGTGTTTGACTGGCAGTAATAATTGTCTCTTCTACGAAGATCATCTCAGGTTTTAAAAGTTTGAGGGGTGAGGTTCCATCTTTATCATATTTTATTTATTGCTGCTTATGACCATTAATTGTGCCCTTATAGGTTTTATTGCTGTTGTTATAACCAATCGTTATGAGACTTCCAGTCGTCAAATATGGCCGTAGGATGTAGTCACAAAGCCTCTGAATTAGTTAGCGGTGGAAAAACAATGTTGTATCAAAGACACCCTTTTCCTGAGCGATCCAGAAATATAGCTATGCAAACCATGTGGAAAGTGGTAGTATAGTGGTTAAGGTGTTGGACTAATTCCAGAAACACCAGGGTTGAAATTCCACCTCCACCAAGTAACCACTGTGGGCCCTTGAGAAAGGCGCTCAATCCACAATTGCTCAGTTGTAAAAAGAGAGAGAAAATGCAAGTCGCTCTGGATAAGAGCATCTGACAAATGTCAAACTGAAACTGAAACCAACAAACGTAGCATATACCAATGAGAGTATCTCATACTATAATAGATGTCTGAGCTAGAGCTGGTAGAGTATTGCTGGCACTGTGAATCTCTATTCAAATTTGTAGAGGACAAATTAAAAAATTTTCTTTTTTTTGGTCAACCAGGGAATCATGGATAAAATTAGTTGGTGCAATATGGTCTCTCTAATGCTCACTTCTCAACACTTTTCAGTGCTCACTTGGGCCCCCTTGTGGGTCGGGACCTTCCTGTTTGATTGAAGAAAGACAATTTGTATTTTACCTTCTTTTCTATACAATTATATATAGACATATATTTGATTTAAAAATCAAATCTAAAACTTGTGCTGAAATATTTCCCAATAAAGTGCTGGAAATGATGTGCCAGTGTGCAATAATGATGTAATACATGACTGTGATAAGCTATGAAATTACTAGGGTTTGAGCCTTAGTTTGTTTGGAAGAGGTTTTGTTTTATTTACCTCCCATTCTCCAGCTATCGGATGGGAATTATTTACTTAATGCGATGCTAAACCCATTGACTAATCACAAGTGAGGTTCTCAGAGCAGGTAGAGAGGTAGAGACAGCTGTCATGGAAATGTTAGAACTATAATATGATTTGACTGTTTAAAAGGACGGGTGCAGTTTCTGCATAATGTGGGTAGACAAATTAGCATGCTAGTTACAGTTAGGTTAGCTGAAGAATGCTATGTTGGCTTCAGGGTATATTTCATTTTTAATCTATGCCTTTTTGGTAATCAGTGTTGGGAAGCTAAAAGAAAGAAAGAGAAATAAAGAGCTTTAAATTTTACGGCAGCAGTTAATGTGCAAATGGCAGGATAATATAAAAGCGACTGATTGGGGAGGATATTAAATATGAACTGGACTTCTTTTCATTTTCTGACCCTGTATAGGGTCCTGATTACATTTACTTTTATAAACTAAACGAGTCAATACAAAACAGTACAATTAGCATTTAACATAGTAACTAAGCACAGGAGTGTGCCATAAAAGGACAGTAAAAACCCACAAAATGCCGTCTCTGTGGTCTTTAAAGGATAGACTGTCCAAGCATTGCAGCTGTAATTAAGGTAGAATCAAACTGCAGTGGCATGATGAGCCTTTCCTTAGTTATGTTGTCCTGTCATATACAGAATGTGATACATTCATTCATTCATTCATTCATCATTTCACCTGCTTATTCCTTAATACGGGGTTTAAGCGCACATAGGGCGAGAGGCGAACACCCTGGACAGGTACACCCTGGACAGGCCGCCAGTCCATCTCATGGCCACATATAGACAAACAATCATTCACACACACATTCACTCCTATGGGCAATATAGAATCACCAATCGACCTAATGTACATGTTTTTGGACTGTGGGAGGAAACCAGAGTACTCAAAGAAAACCCACGCAAGGGCGAAAAGAACATGCAAACTCCGCACAAAAGGCCGGGACCTTCTTATTGTGAGGTAACTGTGCTAACCACTATGCCACCCTGCCGCCCAGAATGATACATATCAGTGTCAAAAACATTTGTGAAGCTCTGAAGCACACAACGTACTGCTGAATTACATAAGTCTCATCCTTTAGCAAAAAGTTGTGCGAATTGTAGTCACACTGGAGAGAAAGTACGGCGTTTGCCACTTCCAACTAGTGTAATAGGACCATGTGGGGAAGTTGAGTGCACCTGCAGGCCTCAGGCCTGCAACACAAACAGACATCTTTCCACTATTTAAACTTTAAAGTCCAAAAATCTGTCTGAAAGCAAAGGTTTGTGTCTTTGATGTAATCAAAGACAATGCTGAGAGTTCAGACTCGTTTCATGTGGAAGTAAAGTCACTAACTAAATTAGCCACCACATTATCCTGGCAAAAGACACAGGCCTCAGGGCGAAATATACCATGGAGAGGATACAGTCCATCGCAGGGCATTATACAGACACTCATTCACATCATGGGCCAATTTGGAGTAGTCCTCCCACTGGCATGTTTTCTGAAGTTCGGAGGAATCCAAAAAACCCAGGGGAAAACCCACACAGTCGAAACGCTGGAGCCGTGCCAGTTTGACACCTCTATACGAGTCGATTTTAGCTCAAAAATCATAAGCAATCATAAGCTCAGTTAAGAGTCTTAGAAGTTCATTGTGGGTTATTTGTAGAGCATTTGGTAGTCCTTTTATCTTAAACGGCATGAAGAAAAAGTTCACAGATGTACAATTCTGTACCATTAGTATCTATTACTCTGCCTCTAAAGGGTCCAGATATTCAAACCATCTGTAACCGAATCGCCTTTTCTTGATTCATTTCACATAATCTTCCACTCACTGACTCCAAAGTAGGAGCCAACCATAGCCAAAGGCTTTAGCGTAGAATTCCCTCTCAAACTGTCTGAGCTTTAATGAAGAGTCAGTGCCAAGCCAACCCACCAGGCTCTCTGTCCTTCTGCTGTGCCTTTGTCAGGACAATGCCAGTGGTGTTTTCTAAAGCCAATCGAGCTTTTTATAGGCTTTCTTGGTGTGTGTTAGCAAAGCTGCCTGGGAAGAAGCTGTATCACCGGTGTGAGCAGCCAAGACAGAGTAGCTCTGCTTGACAATGAATTCCTCCATCAAAGAAAAAGTCTTTAACAACAAATTTATTCCTCAGCATTTAATATCTTCTCATTTCCCTACAGTATCACTTAAAGAAATCTATTTATTCTGCATCAGTAATGATTTTATCTCAGTCGGCTTGCAGTGTCGATCCCAGGAACATTGGGCATATAGTGGGAGAAATCTTACCAGATGAGTTTCCAGTTCGTCACGGGGTGCTGTGAGCAAGCACACACACACACACACACACATCTGTACTGACGGGCAATTTTATGAAGTCAGTCCACCTACCTGCATATTTTGGACAGTGGGAGGAAAACCGGAGAACCCAGAGGCAACCCACACAAACACAAGGAGAACATGCAAATCTCTATGCAGACTGTTACCTGAGCTCGGGCACCCTGGAGCTGGGAGGCGCCAATCTCACTTGCTGCAACACTCTGTCACCTTTAATAAAACAGGCTGCTCTTTTATAGTGTGAACACTATATCCTGCAGGATATAGCAATACTCTGCACTCTTGTTTCAAAGCTCATTTCAATTTCTAGCATTTATTCTACTCATTTGTTGTCGGTCTCCTTGATATTGTGGATTTAAGAAATGGTAGCTCAGCAGTTGAGATGTTCGGGTCACAGGGTTTGTTGGAATGAATCCTAGCACAAATAGGACAAACACTCACACACACACACACACAATTCACTCCAATGAGCGATTTAGAATCACCCAACAAGCTAATGTACATTTTTGGACTGTGGACATGCCGCCCTTCTTCAGGGGTCAAATAGAAAAATGTCCAGACCGATGTCAATTACAGTACGATTACGATTAGAATTCTGTTTTCGATTATTCATGCATTGACAAATTGATCTCTATAGTAACAATACATTGTTAGATTACTATGTCCAAATACACCAGGCCTTATCCTTTACTTCATAAATCTATATGAAGTGTATAATCCTCCTTATATATCCCTATATCCCAACTTCAGCAGTTTTTATTTGTGTATGAGCAAGCGGGTATTGTGATTGTGCAGTTATGAGTGATTGTGTACATCCGAAAAAGTGTGTGTGTGTGTGTGTGTGTGTGTGTGTGTGTGTGTGTGTGTGTGTGTGTGTGTGTGTGTGTGTGTGTGTGAAAATTAAAAGTGCATTAAAAACTGATGTTTAGGGGTCAACACTGCAAACGCACGTGTGGGCCTGTTTTTTTACAAGAATTCTTTTATTGAGTCAAGTTGCTGTTCAGCTTTATTACACACACATACACACACACATACACACACACACACACACACACACACAAACAAATCGAATAACATATGAGTGACAACCAGCTGTAGATCCCAGGGCAAACAAACATATCCACAGGAATTAGTCCAGATTTAAATCTAGTTTGTGGATTAGAGAAGGATCTGCAATCCCGCTGGGGAAAATATATCTTATCAGATAATATTATTGAACTGAATTAAAAGATCCAGATTCTATTCTCAGCACTAGAATGTTCTGGCACTGCTGGGGCATCTGAGCCAGGCTTTTACCCCCTATTTGCTCAGTTGTATGAAAGAGATAAATGTAAGTTGCTCTGGATAAGAGAGTCTGCCAAATGCCATAAGTGTGAATATTACATTAGGGCAGTGACCTAACTGTTGACTGACAGGCAGGCAGTCTGGAAAAAAGGAGATGAAGCCAATGCAAAAATAATGCACTAGGAACCAAACGTCAGAACCTTGGATGCATTCAAGCAGCATGCATATGATAAGCAAGCCTTTGGGTATCTAGTACTAGAAGTGTGTGTAAAAGTATTATCGCCTAATAGCAGTGTACATGCTCTCAAATCATATAGGCTACAATAAAAATGCGATTACTTACACTGTTCAGATACTAACATTCCATATTTAACAACAGTCTCATAAACCACCAGGCTGGAGTAAAACGCCCTATAAAAACCCCAGCAAAAGCCTAAAGGTTTGCATGTGTAAATAATTTTGAATAATATGCATGCCTTTCTTTTCTTGTAGAAGCAAAAAAATGTGTGTGTGTGTGTGTGTGTGTGTGTGTGTGTGTGTGTGTGTGTGTGTGTGTGTGTGTGTGTGTGTGTG
>JAOTRA010000039.1:3121367-3134735 GCA_026260255.1 Pseudolaguvia tuberculata | reverse complement strand
TGTGTGTGTGTGTGTGTGTGTGTGTGTGTGTGTGTGTGTGTGTGTGTGTGTGCGTGCGTGTGTGTGTGTGTGTGTGTCCAAAGATAGTACAAGCTCCAAGTATCATAATAAAAGAAATACAACATGTATAAACATTTATAAACATTTACCTAATCATTCAAATCAGAAATATTATAATAAGAATAAATAAATAATAAGATTCTTCCAATTCTGGTCATCATTTTTCCAATACTTCTATCTCAGATGAGGTGTTTACTATGTGGTCTTTTTTGATAACAATGTCATTTCCTCTCCCTGAATTCTTTTTCCTTATCTTGTCTCATTAAATATTAAGGTGTCTCGGGAACTGTGAGCAAATGCACCCATTTTAAATGTCCATTCTGTAACAATAGGATGCACAGTTAATAATTTAAGTGTGTTACAAGAGAAAACATGAAAGCAAATGAGCAGACTTCTCCTTATTAATCGTCTGTGAAATTCAGACTGAGTAACATCACATCGTTTCAGCTTGGACTCATCTGCAACTTTTAGCTAACGCACATCATCTTAATCATTCATTCATCTTTTAATCCCTAATACTGGGTCACATAGTTTTCTGGAGCCTATCCCAGCACACATATAATGTAAACCAGGGGTACACCCCGGACAGGTCACCAGTCCATCACAGGGCCACACATAGACAAAGAACTACACACACTCACTCTTATGAGAAATTTAGAATCACCAATCAAATTCATTTACATGTTTTTGGACTGTGGGAGGAAACCAGAGCACCCAGAGAAAACTCCGGAAGCGCAGGGAGAATATGTGAACGCCAACACCACTTGCCTTGAATCGAACCTAGGACATTCTTGCTGCGAAGTGACCGTGCTTGCGTATTAGTCTGATTATTAGTGTAATGTAAATGATATTACTGTCACAGGAACTCTTTTTCAGGTCATCACTTGCTTTGGACAGTTAGTCTGTTCATGTACATCCCTGGGCTAGGAATCGACATGTCTAGCTTTAATTAGACATTGAGCAGGCAAAGCGGATTGGGATGAGTGGCAAAGCTGCTTTTGAGGCCACTGAAAGGTTCACTCATCCGTTTAAAACACAGCACAAACATCCTGCTATCTCCATTAGAGAAACATGCACCTTAGGGCATGGCTACACTATTGAAGCATCAATGATTTATTAATGAAGAATTTTTTTCCATTACTTTTTTTTTTAGGCAAAATGTACAAATATTTGCAGTAAAGATGAAAGAAGAGGGGGAAATTAAACAGGGTCGTGGTCAAATGGTTTGGTGAGGGAGGTCACATGACATCACATCTCTGTCTTTTTAAAAAATCCCATTTCAGATTTAGTACTGAACATTTATAATTCTGGAAACGCTTTTCAGCAGAATGGAGTGACCAATCACAACACACCAAGGGTATTGGCACTCTGGAACAGTGTTTCTTAGATCCAATAAAAGGGAGGATGATGTTAAAGACAATTATGTGCCTCAACATTAGTGGCAACAGATCCGACAAGATCCACATCTGGAGCTGATGTTGAGGTCAGCTCCAACAGTTTGGATCACTTCGTTCCATTGAAAGTATGCTATAATGCTCCAACATACAGAAATCTTACTGTTTCAGGAATAAAGAGTTACGTGAAGGGTGGCATGGTGGCTTAGTGGTTAAACTGGCTGCATCATAGCAAGAAAGTTCCAGGTTCGATTCCTAGGCAAGGGGTCTTTCTGTATGGAGTTTGCATGATCTGTCTGTGCTTGCGTGGGGTTACTCTGGTTTTCTCTTATAGTCCCTGAGTAACTTGTGGAATTCATATTAAGTATACTGTTTTCATTCAGGGTGGTGCAGTGGTGTAGTGTTTAGCACGGTCACCTCACAACAAGAAGGTTTTGCATGTTCTCACTGTGCTTGCGTGGGTTTCATCCGGATACTCTGGTTTTCTCCAACATTAGGTCGATTGGTGGTTATAAATGAGGACTGAATTTGTGTGTGAATGGTTGTTTGTCTATGTGTGGCCTTGCAATGGACTGGCGGCCCCTGTACCCCTGCCTCTAGCCCTCTGTGAGATGGAATAGGCTCCAGCAGACCTCTGTGATCCTGAATTAGGGAATATCTGGTTAGAAGATGAATGAATGAATGAATGAATGTTTTCATTCATAGGTGTTTATCAGAGTCCTCAATGCTTTGTCTTTGGTATTTAATCTGTTTATAAGCCTAATTGAGTTGAGTTCACCTTTGCCCACATGTATTGTGGAAATATAAGCACAGCATCAGATTAATCCAACAGGCTTTATTCACGTTTCATGGCTGACCCAGCATCACACTGCCACTATTGGACACCAGCATTCTTTTTTTATGTCTGCAGAGTGGTGGCCTATTCTGTCTCATCAAAGTTTCAGTAGTCATTCAATAGAGCAGCACTATCTGTCCAGGGGAGCCAGTGTTGGCAGCGGAACTGGACACCAGGGCTCCCAGACCTGGCTCTATTACTGAAGCCCTGTCAGGGCCATTTCATCTGGAGAGCCACTGGAAAAAATGCACAGGTGGTGTGCAGAGCCATGGATAATTCACATGTGACCCGTCCTTGATAGCTGTGCGAATGTCTGCACATCTGTACTTCAATGCTGCTTCATCGCTCAAAACAACGGACATGTCCTGAATTTTATCGCCATGGAATGTCTTTCTTTCTTACCAACCATCACTTTTCTGAATTCATTTAAATATTTATCTAATTACGGGACAAAAGAAATGCATGAAAAAATATTTCAGTCTCCTTTCCCTTTATAGCTTCTCCTCACAACACTTTCTAAAGACATTGAAATGTCTGGGTGTCTCTCATGGGTATAAATGAGAGGAACTATTATACTTTCTGTCTGCTGGTTAATTTTCTTTCCCACTGTTTTTTTTTTAACTTGAATATCTATGTGAAGGTCAAATAAACTCTCGAGTCATTAATAATAATTGGATTTTTGCTAAATCATTGTTTATTTGACTACACAACCTGTACATTGGGGAGTATTATAAAAAAGGTTGAATTAAGGTCATCGAGATTTCAGGAGGATTTGATTCTCTATAGAGTGTGTAAATGGGTAATGCAATAGACTCAGTGATGGAGTTTAACTTGAAGACAGTATGGGATTCTAGTCATAGCCATGGGACAATTTAAGAGAATAGACAGGTTTCATTGTCTGGGTCATCTGAACAGATTGAAAGAGTATATAAGGCAGAGTCACAGATCAAAGAGGTCACTGATCACTTCCTCTGAGCTTTAATGTCTTCTAAATATTTAGAGTAGCTCATAAAGTCATCATTTTTTACCACACGACTTTTAATCTATTAGGATGCAGCAACAAGTGCTTAACCATGGTTCATTGAAAGCTGTCCAAGCTGCTGAGGAACTATTAGCAATGTAAATCCCCTTAATGTTGATTCAGATCATGACACCTTTATCAACAACAGGTTCCATTAATATAACTGTTTTTTCCCGCTGAGCAGTTTATATGGTTTTGCCCAAGGGCCAAGCAGGGGTGGTAGCTTGGTGGAGCTTGGAAATGAATCCATGATCTTCAAAGGCTTAACTATCTAGGGGCCTCTAAGTATAAAGGTTGCATGTTGTCCCTGTGCTTGTGTGGGTTTACTCTGGGTACTTCGGTTTCCTTCCACAGTTCATGTACGTTAAGTTGATTGGTGTTTTTAAATTGTCCATAGGAGTGGATGTGACTGTGTGTTTGGTCCTATGATAGACTCCTCATCTTTCCAGGCTATACCCCTCCTGCCTTTCACCCTTCAGGAAGCTGGGACAGGCTTCAGCAGACCCAAAAATGGAAAATAAGCAGGCTATTCTGACAATTTATTCTGTTACATGTCTAATACAAGTAATTTCAATCAATTTCATATACATATAATAATAGTAATCCTTACTAAACTGTACAGAATTTCCACTAACTTTATTTTGTTTCTGATTATTCTCACTTTTATTACAAAAGATGTAGCATTTATAAATCATCAAAAAATTAAATACTACGATAGCTTGGAGCCCTTATGGATTATTCTATGATTCTAAATCCAGTTATTATTAAAAAATAGATAATGCAAAGTAGGTTATTATATCTGGGAAATTAGTGAAAAGATTCTATGAGATTATTTAGGATCTGTTTTCCTGTGGCTGTTAACACACTGAGCAGGTAAACACAATTGTGGACTTTCACACCAAAGCAAAGTCACTTCACACACTTTGCATTGTTCTGATGTCTACCATGCACTGTCACTCTTCTGCATGTATCACACTACAACCACCTGCAACCTCCGTACACTGCACCTTTATTGTTACTTGCAATGCATATTCCTATTCATATGTTATTTATACTCTACATTCATTCTGTATTTATTGTAAATAAGACACTTGTGCACTTCTGGTTAGATGCTAAACTGCATTTTATTGGCTCTGTACTCTGCATAATGACAATAAAGTCTAATCTAATCTAATCTAATCTAATCTAATTTAATGCTTGGATGCAGCATCATACATTTGGGTCAACAGTTGGAATCGTATGTCCGTTCTATTATGGAATGGAAATAAAATTATCTCTGTATCAATAATAGTTCTAAAGTAATTTGCTGAGTGAAATACGATGTGTCTGAGCTGGTTGTCATTGATCATTGTGTCTCACTGCCACTATGGAACAATTAGGGAGGATGTAGCCATTATTGAGAGGAGACAGTGCAGCCACACCATCAAAAAGCTGAACAACAACTATCATTGGAATGATGTAAATGAGGTTCGGATCCTCGTAACATAATCTTATACAATACAAATCAATATCAAACCTTTGTGATTTTAATGAATACTTTAAAGCACTTTATATCTAAGCCAGAATCTTTGCAGTTGCCTAGGTTAAGAAATGTTAAATAGGTTATATGTTTTGCCATGTCATATACATTATAAATAAAGAAAATAAACACCCAAAACCATCCAACCATCAGATCCTTATACAGTTATTTGAACATTCTAATACAGACTTGAATCCACTTTTACCACTGTAATAACACAGCTAGTGGAAATTACCCATCAAAAAAGTGCCAATAGGCTCAGACACTGATTTTTTGTGAGGTTTGGGGAAATCTGTGCACCAGTTCATCCTAAAAGTGGGTTTGCGGCCATGGCTCCATGCAGGAACGTTCCTTTACACTAGCCTTGGCAAATCATGTCTTTGCGGGGCTCAGGGGCATTTTCAGGCTAGAACAGTGTTTGGGCTTCTCCAGGTCCAGTGAAAGAATAATGCATCATCAAAACTAATAGACCATATCCTTAATATATCTTCCTCAGAATTATTGTATGATATACTGGTAGTAGCATTTTATTACCTGTTATTACTTTGCCTGTATCCTCTGTCTAAGTACCAGTCATTTATAGACAGACTATAAAAAATAAAACTGCCCCAGTGGTGGAAAAATGTCATAACAGCTCCTTTGACTAAAAGCTTTCTGACATTTTTATTCATTTATTCATATTTTAACCTGCTTATTCCCTAATTTGGGGTCACAGGGGTCTGATGAAGCCTATTCCAGTGTACTGAGAGCAAAAAGACCCTTTGGTCAGGAATCAAACTTGGGACCTTCTGTGAGGCGACCATGCTAACCACTTTGCCCCCGATTTGCATGTGAAATAAGTGTTTGACTCTTTTGCAAAACAAAACTTGGTGGCAAAGGCCTTGTTGGGTAATCACAGAGGGCAAATGTTTCTTGTAGTAGGTCACCAGGTTTGCACAGGATGGAATTTCTCCCACTTCTTTTTGTATGTGGAGTTTGTGTGGATGTGCTACACTTTAATGAGGTGTGAAACAAAACTTAACGGATTTGTCCAGATTGTTAGGAAGGGCATCCAGCGTAAAACCCCGGCAAGTCGAATGTGCGGATCTGCTGTGCCAACCCCGAACGGGAGCAGCCAAAGGACAAAGAAGAAGTTCTAGAAATGCAGGTCCCAGTTTGTTGTTTATTTTATTTTATGTTAAATAGAAAACGTGCAGATGTTTAGAATGAATGTTTATTCAGGAACATGTGTTTGTATGGAGGTTCATACGGTATGTGTCCTTGTATGTTGGAAAGCAGTGTGTGAAGTTTGGTTTTACAAAAAGGTTAAAGTGGCCATAGACACCAAATGATATTTAAGGTTCAAATGGGTGCCATTTTGGCACTACTTATCACCACTTGTTTTTAACAGGTTGAAGCTGGAAATTTTTTGGCAAGAATTGCAAAAAATACCTATAAAGTAGTTATTTTACAAAATCTCATATTCAACAGTAACAGAGGAACGATGCCAAATGTAGCAAAGTAAAAGTAAAGTTTCTTCCATGAAACTCATCAATGGGCAAATGTACAAAATCATATCCTTGTCATCTGGGTCATCAAATGGCGTCCCTTCACTGTTACTGGCCGGAGAAATATTTCATTTATCTTCACTGTATCGCTGTAAGACATGCAACAATTTTGTATTCAATATTCACTTATGTATTGATTTAAAAGACTTTACATTAGATTAATTAGTTCATCAGGAAACACGACTTAATAGAACTTGAACTATGTTGCTGTGTCTTATTGATATTAAACATGTTCCATGCAATAATATGCCTGTACACATAATACTAACTGAAATGTTGCCTACAAAAAAATTCCCCCACTAATATCCAATCACAGACCTTCCATTCCATTTTTTGGAATTAGGTTGAATTTACAGTTGTTCTGTACTCATTCTAAGACAGGCTTTCATCCCAGCCCCTGACATTTTCCTTCCTGAAAAGAATCGTGTGTGTAATAAACGATTTCCTTACAGTTTTAGATCCCTATGGCTAAAATTCCTGCAATGTCACTTCACCAACCCCCACCTTTTTTATACACTCATTCACTCTCATTTCTTATACTGATTACACACACACACACACACACACACACACAACAGAGGTTTAAAAATTCTCCTGAGTGCTGCCACCAAGAACTGAACTTTGTGATAATATAATTGCTTTTCACTATTTTCAGCACCCCCTCCCCTCTCATACCGTCCCCTCCCCACAGCATGTCCCACAGCCTCACAGGCACAAATAGTGCACATTGCGTCTATCTATCCACACCTTTTCATATCATCGAAGAAAAGCAGATTAGGTGGTTCATAGACTGCATCCCACATCAGGCCACCCACAGCCAGATCCCTAATAACGTTGAGAGAAAAGCTATTATTTGCTTTTACTGTGTATTTAGAAGAAAATGAAATAGTCAGGTTTTCTCACGGAAACGACCAATTATTAAAATTTATTTTATGACAACCTTAATGTCGGAGAATAGTACACTCTTTAGACTTACTCTCTCAGATGTGTGTGTGGGGAGGGTGTTACATGCATGAGGTGTTCGTTCAGCCAGCCACATGCTGCAAAGCCTTTATTATAGCCATCAGCTGTGTGCAGCAGCTGCCAATAGCTTTAATAATAATAACAACCATTGTTTCATTTCCACGTTTACTAGAATGAGTCCCCAATGTGTCCAACGGTATGCCAAGCAAGCGGTAGATCATTAAATCAACTGCAAGTCATCTTATTTTACTTGTATCTACTTGGTAACATTATAATCTTATAAAATTATTTATACAAGAAACACTCAATTTGCATTGTATTTTGGGAATCTATATATTTGGATCCAGGAATATTAAAAGCCTTGCTGCTGATACCATAACTAACATTTACTGTACATTCTATTTTTCTAGCCATTCTAATAACATCATGTCAGGTGTTTGTTTCTAAAATGCTGATACTTTTGGTAGACATCCAATCAGTTAACCAGCATGTTAAAAACCCCTTCTAGCTGTCATCAAGCACAGTACTGAAAAATAACAACGACAGGGCAGAGGCCTATTAGACACACTTGCTCATTTGTCATAGCAGCAACAGTAGCTGGGGGCTCAAGAGCATGCAAGCACTTGGATACATATATATAACCAGCATGTGGTAATGGCCCAAGCGATTAATAAACCATGTGCATGATGATAGTGGGCAGCCAAAGCCAGTGTAGAAAGATGATCTTAAGTGCCAGTGTGAAAGGGAGGGGGGCAGTTGAGAGATATGTGTAAGGCAACTAACACATTCCAGGAAAGGCATATTGTGTCATTTCTGACTGATGAATATATTCAGTATCTGGGAACAAACTGCTATTCAAATTCTTATTAAAAGCGTCACTTGTATGAGAACGGCACATTTGCTTCCAATCAAAAATTTCCAACTGGAAAATTTTAAGTTTCTCTGCAAAGTTAAAACCACTAGCCTCGGTTACTGAGCCAACGGGATAAAAAAGGTAAATCTATTACCACCTAGCCTATTGGCTTTAACCCGACAGGCAAGCTACTGCCATCCTTTCAGTAAAAGCACCATGCGCTCCAAATCTAATGAAAATGTCTAGAAATGGATTTGTAAAATAAGCAGCACATTTCTTTTAGAACTCATAAAACAGTCAGTTTCTAACATGATCCCTTGCATCTTACAAGAAGAGATGTTTTAGACGTGATAAAAATCAGCTACACTAATTCCTCTAAAAGGCCACCAGCCAGAACTATTTACGCACATTACCAATAACAGCCATTCGTACATGCAACAAAGTAAATTGAGGCTGTTTTTCAACAGACCCTTATAAGGAAATGGAAGGGCTTTGATACGAAGATGAACATCTGTATTGCTGAGAACCGGCCACAGTCATAGAAGGAACGCAATCAATAGACATTCACAATCCAGAAGACACTCCACCCTTAAACAATACCAGAGGTACCTCCAGCTGGTCAGATACCTCTTAACAATCTACTAGTTTTTTTCTTTTGGGATTGTATAAACACGAGGAAAACCAAACAACTCTAGGTTCTTCTGTAATCGTTTGTGTGAGTCAAGGTGATAAAATGAGGATTAACCAAAGTTGTTATGCAAATTATGAAGCTTAAACAAAATCTTGTTTGCCGTGTAACCACAACTAAAAAAATGGTTTAAAGAGACTTAACTCTTACCAAATGGACAAAATGAATTTTGGTATTAATTGTTAATTTTATTGGAAAACAAATATACAACTTGGAATGGATTCTTTGAGGCATTGCTATGCCATGAGCAGTTAAAGAAAGAGTGACTAATTATAAAGCATAATAACAGAAATACAAAAAGAATATACTGTGTGAGTACCTGCTGAAAAACCTGTTAGTATTTAATTCACTGATGTTGCAATAGTGCAATTTTGATTTTCATTCTTTTGTACGTAGTCAGATGTCCATGCAGAGCAGTCCTCAAAAAAAAAAGAAGAGGGAAAGAATAATTAGGGGTCACTTGGACCCCATCCATAACATGACAGGGAAGGAGACTGCACAAAGCACAAAAATAAGGTAGTACCAGCCAAACAGTCTGGCCATACCAATCACCTGGTCCTGTGACAGCCCATGAGATCAAAGGTTAACAATTACCAAGTGCAGAAAGGGGCAAAACAAAAAAAGTTACACATGCAGTTCCTTTGGACAGCTGAAGATGGGGAAAATTAAAATGAAACATTTTACATTGATTAAAAAGAAAAGGCAATAGCTTTATACAAGAAAATCTGTACAAGGATTTCACTTCGCTGTCATCATCTGTACAAATTCTGTGGAAAAAAAGAAGGAGGTTTTACTTTACAGGTATACTTTACGAGCTTTTAATGCTTTTCCAAACCAGACCTGGTGTCCATACCTTCATAATTGACCTGGCCATCACCATCAATATCTGCTTCCCTGATCATTTCATCTACTTCCTCATCTGTTAACTTCTCACCCAAGTTTGTCATGACATGACGCAGCTCCGCAGCGCTGATGTACCCGTTTCCATCCTAAACATACACAGACCATTAAGCAATGGTCCCAACACAAAGAGAACCTATTACTTGTATTAACACAAAACCAAGATATTGGGTACCTTGTCGAATACTCTGAACGCTTCCCTGATTTCTTCCTCACTGTCTGTATCTTTCATCTTTCTTGCCATCATGGTTAAGAACTCTGGAAAGTCTATTGTTCCATTCCCTAAGCAAATTACAGCAAAGAAACGTTAAATTGCATAAAACTTTATACATGCTTTGTAATTAACAGTTCAGATATCAACTTAAGCTTCCCTTTATAGATAAAAAGTGTGCTTACCATCTGCATCCACTTCATTGATCATATCCTGAAGCTCAGCTTCCGTTGGGTTTTGCCCAAGAGAACGCATCACTGTACCAAGCTCTTTAGTGGTAATGGTGCCATCTCCATCTTTGTCAAATAGCGAGAAGGCCTCTTTGAATTCTGTCAGGAAACATACATAGTCAAGACACTTTAGGGTTTACATATAATATGCAAAATAAACAGCATTATATAAGTAAATAGAATAGACATTTATTTGGGAGAAACTTTCTGCTTATAAACTCAATTTTATGTAGTACAACAGACACTTTTTTTTACTTTCAGATCTTACATTTACAAAGGTAGTGCCAAAACTTAATTTCTGCAGATAAAGATAGCAATCTTTTCTACACAAAAGGGCAGAAACGTCAACGCGCTGCCAACTAATCGATTTCAGTCTTTTCAGTCAGTTGTATTTATGACTTACCAAGACAAGAAGAAACAATGCCTTGACTGAAATGTCTAGAGCTGGAGGGAGCTGTGGCAGACACACAAAACTCCAGCCATGGCAACATTGGACCATGCCAACAAGTCTAAAGCCAAGCTAATACAGTGACTTCTGAATGTGGTTGGTCATATCAGTTAAGGGCTTAAAGTTACCAAAAGGGAGTTTTTCAATTCTTTAGAAAAATCTGTACTTGTGTAGTATTGAGTCAAAACAATGAACTGTGTAACAAGCACACTAAAAAAAGGCAGGTTTTCTCAATAAACCATACAATTTCAAGAACTCAATGGAATCAATGGGTAAAAAAAAAAATAATCATAAAACAAGCAAGAATGATAAGCCAAACCCCTGCTTATATCAGAATGAACAAAAAGCAACTGTACTATAGAGTCCACATTAAAATTAACAAATTTTTTGGCTCACATATTTCCTAACAGCTACGAGGATTTTCTTTAATGGCCCTTCTCACTTTGATGGCCAACTCACAGATGCAGTTAACCAAGACAGGGTTGTCTACAAACCCACCTTAAAAGGCAACAAGAAAGATGACAACAACAGCATACGGTTTGTTGGCAGGACAGCAAAAGATCATGCAACAAGGAGTATACAGGAAAAAGAATGGTGACATAAAATAAAATGTACACAAATAAAATCATACCAGCGATCTGCTCTTCTGTCAGTTGATCAGCCTGTAAATGAAAGAGCAGTTGTGTTACAGCATTACAACCCAAACACACCCAACTCAATGCCAAAACGCTTCCTTCCTCATATTACAACTCTAAACAGGGTGCAGGGGATGTAAAATAGCCTTGCTAACATAGGAAATAATCACTTCACAGGTTAAGCTTTGCGTTTAGCCTTGCCTTAAACCAGTGGTTTAAGGCAAGTGGTACAAAAAAACCAGTGGTACAAAAATACCACTCGCACCTTGTGCAAAGTCAAACCTACTCAGTTGCTTCTGCAAGCAAGAGTTAAAGAGCTTTATATAATCAAATTTCCTAGTGAACAAATTGTTCAATAAACAATCTGTAAAGGAAAGACAGTGAAAAAAGTTAAAGTATGAATTAAAGATCGATCGTCATTTACTGCTTATTTCTTACAGCATTTTGCCCATTTTATTAGTGATCACGGTGCATAAATAAGGCTCAGTTGAAAGCAAATAAAAAGGTTTGAAGACATTTGTACTAGATGTTTTAAATTTGTTTAGTTTCATACGTAGCTCAGTTAAAATATTATTAATAAAGGCTGTGGGTAATTGGGTTTCATAACACTTGAATTGAGAAGACAATGAATGTGTGTGAATCATTACAGCTTTGTAACTCCGTTGAGAAGGCGGAAAGATTTGGAACAACGCCTGTTTGTTCACAACGCGAGATGCTAGCCATGCAAACCATTAAATAATATTAAATGTCTTTTTTCTATAGTTAGTTACACAGTATATCGTTTAACAATCACCTTTATATTACATTACAGAGTTATCGCCCCATAGCTAACACCTAGCTATAAGGCTAACAACTATACTATCCAAACGGTGTAACCAAGAAAAATGAACATTTCGGATATTAATACTTGAGATATTAATAGCGTAGTGTTAAATAAATTTGTACATATATACTGTTAATTGTTGCTTAACACGTATCAGTTTTATATATATATAAGTGTATCGCACAGACGTCCAAATGGAAAATTATGTAACAATAATAAAACAATGAGTTTATTACCAAAGTATAGTGTTACAAAACAAATCATGCATAATAAACATACAATAAAATGGAGGATAATTGTTTTAAAAAATAACTCACCATTTTGCTATATTTTATCGCGCTGTGTTCGGTAAGACCTGCCTAATGGTGAACAGAAATCTCACTCGAGCACAGGCTCGCCTTGACGGTTGTACATAAAACACCTCCCATGTCCGTGTGCCCATCCGCCGGCTTATCTGCATTCTGGCGAAGCGCCTGTCACAAATACATAAATATTAAACGTTTAAATCGAAAGGTAGTTAAAACAAAATGCAAAAACATATCATTTAAAAATGAAGCCAAAACATATTTTTAATTACTAATAAAATTATTTTGTAAAACAGTCAAGGACTATCTCATCGCGGATGATTACTTAGTGTTATACGGTCGTGCGGAAGTTTCTGATTGGCTCGTTTGTACCTGCAATGCGTCACTCCTTTGGTCACACATAGCAGCGTTTAACCAGTCATAAATGTCAGCTCAAACCTGTGGACTCAAATCACCTGAACCCATTCAGACACTTGTGTGAGTAGGTTGCCTGGTTTTACGTTTTGAGTGCATCTTTATGATGCCTGCTAGTAAATGTCTGACAATAGAATCCACATATTACAGAGTTATTATTATAGTGAACTTCTGCGCCCATATACTTGACAGTATGGAAATTGAGTTTTAGTTCTTGTCAACTTAAAAGAAATAGATGGCAGATTTTGCAATGCTTAACGTTTCCAGCTTACTTTGTATGTTAACCTTTGAGTTAAGATGATTCAGAAACGGCCTACCTAAAAGTGGTGGCCTAGTGGTTAAGGTGTTGGACTAATACCAGAAAGACCAGTGTTCGATTCCCAGCAGCACCAAGCCACAACTGAGCAAGGCTTAAAGCCCCTGATTGCTCAGTTGTAAGTCGCTCTGGCTAAGTGTGTGTGTGTGTGTGTGTGTGTGTGTGTGTGTGTGTGTGTGTGTGTGTGTGTGTGTGTGTGTGTGTGT
>JAOTRA010000039.1:3097111-3121267 GCA_026260255.1 Pseudolaguvia tuberculata | reverse complement strand
TATATATATATTAAAAAAACATACATTCAAAAAATGTAACATCACAATGTAATTTAAGAACTGTTCAGCCTTCAGCTGTGTATACTGTGCAACATCAATATTTTAGCAAGTGTTTAGCAAAAGCTACCTACCATAGCCAACCTGCAGTAAACTAATTAAACCATCTGAAAACAAATGCAACCTGCAACCTGCATACTGACACGGCTGTGATGTGATACACTTTAAATACAAAATAGCAGAATTACCTTTCATCATTACATGGTGCCATTGTATTTTTTTGTGCATACGGGAACACTTTAGAATAATAGGCCTTAGTTAGCAAGTAACCATGCAGGAATTAATAGTAATAAGTAAATTAACTTAGCTTAACTTGATACTGTTAATTGATATAAAAGCGAGATTCACTAAGCTAAGCATAACAATATATATAAAAAATAATAGTGTCGTTTATAGTAGCATGGGCGAATTGGGTAATATAAAGCATAATGTACACTAGAGTATGTTTATTATTTTCTTTTTAAATAATTAAGGCTTTAATTTTTGTATTGTTCTATTTAATTCATTTAACTGAATTCCTGAGTTTGATGATTTAATTAAGATTAAAGACAAAACTGTCCGGTAGGATTATTTATATAGTCTAAGTCATCAAAATAATGATTAGAGCTCTTGCTGCAGCTGACAGAGCAATAGCAGTGTATTAATAAGCTATACTGCAGCTCAGGGCCAATCCACAGTGGTGCAGTGCTTAGTGCTTGCAACTAGTAATTTCAGTCCAGGGGCTGATGACTTAATCCCCCGCAGAGGCTCACAGCTTTGCCCCGTCATGGCAGAAGCAGTCTGATCGCTGCATCTGAACCCCAAGGCTCCTGGCCATGCTCCAGCACTCTGCAGCAGACCACCTGACTGCACCACTAGCACTCAATTGAACACAGACCACTTGATGGTGCAAGGGCACTGCAGAGTGAACACGCACTCCCAGGCCTGTCAAACATCAGAGGCAGGGAGTGCTGACTGTACTATAACATGCACTGACAACCCTGCAAAGTGCTAGCAGAGTCATGAACCAATCTGATGTTTCACAGATTAATCCAAACTTTTCTGAAAGGCGGACACGAATACACATGCTAACAGAGGGAATGATGGCCTAAAGGAAGAGAGAAGAGAGCAAAAGGTAAAAAGTGTTAAAAATAAAATATTTCATTTACAAAAGTATAAAAGAATGCTGATTGAAAAACCTGACAGCTGTAATTAATAATATACAAAAAACCCTCTGTACTTCATGCCAAATTCACATATTCTACACATTCCAAAGATTCCACAGATGGACATCTGCACTTGCTGTGTGTGGTGTGTGGGTGATGGTGTGTTTAGTTTCCAGAATCTTACAGTGCAGTTGAAATGCTTTCCGCCCCTACCACGCCACTCTCTGGCCAGTTTTCCCAGCACTGATGCTTCAATCAGCAAAACTGCAAAGAGTTTGACCTAGCTGTCAATGTGTCTATCACATCTCTGCAGAGTTAAAGCCAATATTCATTCCTCACACTTCAGTTCTGACAGTGATATGGTCTGAGTACTTCTTCTTACCCGCTTTTTCCCTAATTAAAGGTGGGGGGGCTTTGCTGGAGCCTATTCCAGTGCACATACAGGGCACACATAGACAAACAACCACTCACACACATTCACTCCTATAGGCAATTTAAATCACCAATCAAACTAATTTACTGTAATGGACAATAAATTAAGTAATATTTTTTGAGTGCTTATTGGGTCTTAATAAAGTTCAATTGAATTGAAAGGTGGTTAAATTTCATTCATTCAATAATTCATTCATTTTCTAACCCACTTATTCCCTTATTCCCAAAGGTCTGCTGGAGCCTGTCTGAAAGTACATAGAGCATAAGACAGGGTACATCCTAGACAGGTCGCCAATCTATCCCAAGGCAAAACATAGAAAAACAACAACTCACACTCACTTGGAATCACCAAACAAACAATCTAATTACATGTATTTTGGACTGTGGGAAGAAATTGGGAGTACCCAGAGGAAACCTACACAAGTGCGGGTACAACATACAAACTCAAAGTCATACAAAAAGATCTCCTTGCAAACCACTATGTCTGTATGTATTATTAAAACTAAATTATTTTAACTAACTAAATTATATTACTTATAATTAAGAGTTGAGTGCCGGAGAAACGTCTCATTTCAGGGTGTAATCCTCGTCATATATGGTTGAAATGACAATAGAACTTATTTGACGTTGACTAAGAGCAGTTAAACCTATACAGTAAACCTATATTTTATTCATTTCTATTTGTTAGTTGTTATATCATTGCCTCTCACCTTCTGTGCACTGGGATAGGCTCCAGCAGACCCCCATGGCCCTGAATTAGTTTGCAGTAAGTTTAGCTCATTAAAATCTTTTTACGGTACTATATGTATAATTTCTTTGAAGAAACTATAGAATGCTAACGTATGCCTCCTACTAGACCTTGGAGAATTAACTTTATTTGAGTACAACCCTCAGATTTCTATTATAACTGTGTTTTTCTTTTCCTATGTCCCAGGATTTTAGATGGCCTATATAAAAATATGGGTAGAGAATCTCCTACAAATAGTAAAGGCAGATCTTAGATAATGAATCTTATCTCGGTATGTGATGCTAAAGCTGCAGATCAAATCACAGCGTGTAACATATCCCAACCCCCTAGTAGCAAATGACATAACGCTTCAGAAGCTAAATCCCTTGCAGGATATATTACACTTTTGAATGATATACTCTGCTCTATCAGTCTGGAAAATCTACATGTCCAGCTCAACCCTAGATTATGACCACGGATGAAATAGAGACAGTAAATCCAGGACCAAATGCCACCAATATAGTGACACACAGACATGTTTTACTGGAATGTGGAAATACTGAGCACATGACATGGAGGTTGTGTTAAATGGATTATGTTACATAAACATAAAATACAAAGACGATCTTTTGTTCATTCGGAACCCTGTTTTGCCTGTAACTGCAGGACTGCTGTCATACCTCTGCCCAACAAACTGAAAAGCGCTTTCCACATCTCTAAAATAATGCACATACGCACATGAGCTATAGGCCATTGTAAATGCTGAATTGATTAAGGTTGTAATTATAGACTCGATCAGAATAGATAGTTATCTTTACCCTAGAGACAGAACAAGTGATCATTAGTAAATCTCACAGATCTGTAATTAAACTTTCTGACTGCAAAAACATTATATATCACTTAAAGAATGGAAAGCCCGGGCAGTGCTGGTTTAAATGGTTAAGACGCTAAGTTGTTGATTGGAACACCAGGAAGACTTAGGTTCAAGCTGCACCGCTGCCAGTTGCCACTGTTGGGTCCTTTAACCCTTCTTTTTCTGTGAGTGGTGCATCATAGCTTACACTTTTCACTATATGTTGTACTGTGTATAATCAAATGTGTGTATTATCATATCATGATTATAAATCAGTTTGCAATATGGAACTATCAAACTAAACAGGACAGAATATTAAACCGAAAATCTTCCAACCTGGCTATTCCCTTACACAGGGTCACATGGGGCTGCTAGAGTTTATGCCAGCACACATAGGGCAAAAGGCAGTAAACCTTGAACAGGTTGCCAATCCATGTATAGACACACACACACACACACACACACACACACACATACACACTTATGAGAAAACAGGCAGAGCAAAGGAAGAAAACCAGGGAAAACTTTATAGAGAAAGAACCCGTGCCCAGGAATCAAACTTTTTGCTGTGAGGTAACCCCTGAGTCTCTCTCTGAGATAGACTGGTGACCCGTCCAGGGTGTAACCCCGCCTCTCGCACTATGTGTCCTGGGATAGGCGCAGCAGACCCCGGATTTGGGAATAAGATGAATGAATGAATAAATATGAATCGTTCTGTGTGGAGTATGCATGTTCTCCACCGGTCGATTGGTAATTCTAAATTGCCCATAGGAGTGAATGTGTGTGAATGGTGTGTTGCTCTGTGAGGGACTGGTGACCTGTCCAGGGTGTACCCCAGTCTCTCACCCTATGTGAGCTGGGATAGGCACCAGCAGACCCCCGTGACCCCGAATTAGGGAATAAGCGGGTAAGGAGATGAATGAATGAATGAATGAATGAATGAATGAATGTACCGTAGCAGGATACCGCCACCCTTTTCAGACGTGCAAACAATAACCTGTTTACATTCTGCCATCTGCAGGTCTATTATAGTAGTGCAGATAAAGGCTTGTAATGATTAAGACGTCTCTGTTCAACTCGTGTAGGTATTAATATTTGTTTTAACTTTAAATATAGACAACAAATTTCAGAACATCTTTAGTAAGTTAAAATGATCATACAACAAACTCTTTAAAGTGGTGGATCCAGAAAACTATCCTGAAAACACAAACGCTCAAAGCAGCTGGTACTTAAGTCTGTTGTTATTGTTGATATTCCTTCATTTACCTTCTTACCCGCTTATTCCCGAATTTGGGGTTACGGGGCTCTGCTGCGCCTATCACAGCACACATTGGGTGAGAGAAGGGGGTACACCCTGGAAGGGTGGCCCTGCAATAGACTGGTGACCTGTCCAGGTTGTACACCTGCCTCTTACACTATGTGCGCTGAGATAGGCTCCAGCAGACCCCCGTGACCCCGAATTAGGTGAATGAAATGAAAAACAGAAATTACTATGTGTTTTAATCTGTTTAAAAATAAAAGCATTTCATTCCACTATTTTTATCTTGGGTAGTATCTCGGTTTGACCATCTGAGCATGAAAACTCTTTTGGCATGACAAACTTTGGCATGTCCTGGCACAATACCATTCATGTCTCAGTATGAATAACATGATCATGACTGATGTGACCATCCTAATGCCAAGTAATGCGTATACAATAGAGACGTTCAATGTAGGAGTTCTCAGAAATCAGTTGCTTCACATTTACAGACACTTCCAGAAAAGAATATTATAAAGCATTAACATAACAGCCCTTCTGAAGTCCATCCATCTACCCATCTGGGATATGTTTGGATTTGTGGACTGAATTAGTCAGTGGTTTAATAATTATTCTATTCCAGAGATGGAATTCTGTTTTCCTTATACATTGGTAGCCTGACACATGTCTAGAATGGTTGATGGACGGGTTTATTGCGTGAGGTTGCTTGTGACTCTACAACAAACATTTCTGTCTCTAAGAGGTGTCAGGGTATCACAAACACTCGGGCAGACATGGTAAAGAGAGGTCAGTATGCAACATGATTCTCTCCCTCCTTTCCAGTTTCCACGAAAGACAAGAAGAGCAATAGATACATTGAAAGCATAACATAGGAGCTGTGATATGCAGCTTAAGAATGCAAGTGTTGTAGCAAGTTATTTGGAATGCATGGCATTACATTTATATTTACTTTTATGGTATTTGGCACCCTCATCCAGAGTGACTTACATTTCCTTTTTTTATACAAGGGGGTTAAGGTCCTTGCTCAGGGTCCCAGCATTGGCAACTTTGTGAGGTTGGGTATTAAACCTCCCAGTCTTCCAAGTAGCAGTCAGTTAACACCTTAACCACTGCACTTCCTAGTGATTTCTAGTTTGGAATATATTTATTTAATATTTTAAAAAATTAATTACACAATACTTTCATGTCAGAAGCACAGCTTTATACTGCTTTAATTGTCAGATAAAATTGTAATTAGTGGCGTAGTGATTAGCATGGTTGCCTCACAAGAAGAAGGTGCCTGGTTCGATTCTCAGGCCATGGATCCTTCTGTGCAGAATTTACATGTTCTCCTCACGCTTGTATGGGTTTCTTCCCACAGTCCAAAAACATGTACATTAGGTTTTTTGGTAATTCTAAATTGCCCATACGGGTGAATGTGTGTGGTTGTTCATCTGTGTGTGCCCTGTGATGGACCGACGACCTGTCCAGGGCGTACCCCTGCCTCTCGCCCTATGGGCGTTGAGACAGACTCCAGCAAAACACCGAATTAGGGAATAAGTGGGTAAAAGATGTATGAATAAAATCGTAATCAAGTACAGAAGACCAACAAAGCGTTTTTATACGGAAGTTTTATAAAGCACCGCATGGGGGCAGTGTGGGGTGTTTACAACCCATGTGCTAGTAGTATAGAAATCGCAACGAGAAGTCAAACCCCCACACACTGATGTAAACGATCTAGGAACCATGGCTAAGACCCGCCCAATCGGATCGCCACTGCGGATCACTACCCTGTTCTCTACATCTACCTATTTCACCCCAACTACCTGAATGTCTTCCCTCACCACATCCATAAACCTCTTTTCCTTATACCCTGCACCTCCATTTAACCGACGCCGTTATCCAGTGCGACTTTTTAAAAGCTCATTTATACAACTGGGTCCTTTTGGTGCTGGGAATGGAACCCACAATCGCAATATCGACTGCTGAAACCGGTTAAACGTTTACAAATCCAGCATTTAATAGATCTTAATCGATGTTCGCTGCTACCGAACACCGTGAGACACGACAGCTTACGTCTTCTTCGATCTTAAGTCTTTGGGTTGTTTCCAGCCGGACCGTTAAACAACGCAACACACGTCTCCCGGAAATCCTCTACACTTCAACCAATCAGAGGATGACGTACACGTTTACCTCTATAATATACACGATTGCCTCAGAACAAAAAATTTCCCGGGCCGGGAATCCTTCCGTACGGAGTTTGCCTGTTCTCCTCGGTTTCTTCCCCCAGTCCATAGCAGTGAAAGTGTTTGAGTGAACATAAATATGAGAGTGAACATATATACACATAGTGTTGGCCCTCATACAAATACCTTCTGCTGCTCCACATACACTTCCTCCCTGCTGGAGCCAGAACACACTCAGTTGGTATCACAGTGGTCCTGAACCATGTTTTGCAGTACTAAATCGATTTTAATTTTCTTTCTAGCAAAATAAATAGTTAGTACCAAAGCTCTAGTCTAAGTTCCATTTATTGCTTTGATCCTGTTAAAATGTGCAGATTTTATTCCACCCCTCCATTTTCTCATTCTCAGTCAATGCTATACTTCAATTATTCAGAAGCCTCCAGCAGATCACTTGAAACCAATAACACACTTGCTATTTATACCAGACTTCAAAGAAGTACACAGTAAAAAGCCAACCTGGGGAGAGGCCAGTACTTACTCCCCAGTAATGCTGGAGGTTTCAGTCTAGACTCGGAACTATCCGCTTTCTCTTGTTGGGGGGTGGGGTAGATGAGGGCACATAAGGACAGTTCTTTTACTGACTGACTATTCACTTACTGCAGTGCTTTACATATTAGGGGATGGAGTTATAATGTGTAAGAGGCAGATCTTTATAGGGCTGTTTCAAAGCAAAACAGCCAAAATGAGTGCCATAAATAGGTTCATGCTGTGGTCATTCATTCATCTTACCCGCGTATTTCCCAAGTCAGGGTCATGGGGGTCTGCTGGAACCTATCCCAGCACACTTAAGGCGAGGGGCAGGGCTACAGGTTATCAGTCCATCGATGGGCCACACAGACATACAACCACACTAAACATCGACTCCTATGGGCAATTTAGAATCCTAACCCTAACCTGTGATCGTCTTCTTGTGAGGCAATTGTGCTAACCACTAAGTCACCGCGCCACCTTTAAATATTCCACTTTGTGTGTAATTTTCCTTTTAATGCTGTCACTTTAAAATTGACCTGTGCACCAATTTTGTCTTAATTACATTATTATTAATGAATGAAAAAAAAATCAAATAAATGCTTCTCAATATATCTCTCTTTTTTTAAGTTGGGGCTCGATTTTCTTTTATTTCAGGAGACTAGCCAAAAATCAAAAGATCATTCATCCATCTATCTATCTATCCATCTATCTATAAGCCAAAAGCCCCCGGTAAGTGACAGCTACTGGTGGGAGACGAAGACATGGTGCTTCCTCTGCCACCATACAACATACTGTTATTGTAGTTAAGCAAAAAATAACAGAGCAACTTGGTAACAGCTAAAAAGCAGGGTTCATTAACTGTACATAAGATAGAGAGACCAAGGAAAAGAGTCAAAGAAATAATATTTACACTGTACAGTACAATCCTATGGCAGTGTAAAACTGAAAATAAATGAAATTATAAACCTGTGACTCAAGAGAGCTCATAAAGGGGCAATGAACAAATACTCTGAGGGGTTTTTATTTTATACAGTCATTCAGATAAGGTGGTGGCAGACACTGGGCAGAAAATTCATATCTTTATGTCTGATTATCATCAAGTGCTGTTACCATGGCACCCAGGCCATCCGTCCACCGTTATTGTTCACCCCTTCCTCTCTCTCCTGGACTAAATGTGCATATACAGCAATAAAGTGATGAGTTGTATCCATAATGTTAAAGATCCATTGACATTTCTTTCAGTGTAAATAACTCCAATAGAAGTCATTCAGATGACCAATCGTTCATTTAATTCACTTGGTAAGAATGAGTACACTCAGTCCTCCTATACTATATGTACAGACACATGCCCGATAACATTAAACAGGAAACAACTTCTCCTATAATGTGTGTGTAAGTATTTATTAAATGGCTTGCCACATTTGTACTTTAAGGATAAATGTTAGGTGTATAATGAATTATCTTTTATTGGGGCTAATTTTAACCCATATTTGCATTCATAAGTTTAAACTCTTATTTTAATTCATAAATTGTTAACTTGTGTTCACATACAATTTCGTATTAATTGAAAGTTGACTTTTAATTGCCTGAATGTATGCAGATATCTTAGTGGAGTTCTACAGAAAGGCGGCATGTCATTATACAAGACACCAGACGGCCAGAATATATAAACATTAAACACTGAGCAGGTACGGGATAAGCATAAAGAAAGAAAAAAAAAAAAGGCAGAATCCGGTCTACACCATCCTGTAGCCTTATCATTGGTGTGTAAACATACATACATACATACATACATACACACATACATACATACATACACACACACATACATACACACATACCTACCTCCCCATTTGCTATCCAATTCGAAATCTTTGCAACTTACACATACTTCATGATGATGTAGTGGGATGCTAAACTTCTGTTTACTTGCATGTTGTTAGAACCTCACATATGATATCGTTGTATCTGAAATGAACTGAATATTTAGCGGTAACATGGTAGATTAAAAGTATGGACAGGCACTTTTGAATGTCTAACCACAGAAAGCCTGTAAGAAAGTGTTTGGGCCTCAAAAACGGGGTCCTCTGTATCTATTGAAACGTTGAACCTGTAAATATTAACTGTACATGCTCTGACACAAGCATGAGGTAAAAGTGTAGCTTTTCTAGTCAATGGACTGATTTGGATCTGCTACAATCGAAACCAAAACCTTTGGTCACTTTAATAGATACTTTAAACCATACACATTTGTACCAATTTACTCAATTTCTCCCACACGGTAATTGAAAATCTCCATTTCAAATGGAGAAATTATCCTTTCAGCACCTCACCCCTGCCTCCAAGTAAGTTTGTTACATCTGATAATATTAAAAATATTTAAAATCTGTATCAATATAATTTTCATCCTGTACATCTCTCTAATAAAACTAGGGCGGGAAAGACAACTACAATGCCAACATCCTATAACGGCAGCTCCTCACCCACCTTCACCATCTACTACTGCTCTGAAATGTATACACGTGTTCAGTTACCATTGGAGTCAGGCCAAGCATGACACCTTTACAGGCTAACAGACAGGCATTAAGAGGGACACCACAGCCTGCCAAAAGACCCTATTGTTCTCAGGTGAGCCTGTGGTTTGCTCCACTGCCACCATTCCAGCTGAGGCAGCGCGAGTCAATGAATCTTGCAAACATACCAACAGGCAATCCAAACATCTATATCCATGCAAATGGAACCTCCCATTGAATAGGTTAATATAGGAAGTGATCGACATCCCGATCACTTTTGACAGGACAGGGAGGGTCAATAAAAGGGTGACCGGTGTTGTGCATCAGAAGCAGGTAAAGATACAGATTTACCTGATCCGTCACAGCACATACGGACAAAATAAAAAAAACCCCAAAACAAACAAATGTACCCACAACAGTTTCACATGGAGGTTTCATTCGTTCCCCATCTTTGCTGATGCGTTATGCTTTAAGCTCAAATGATACACTGATATACTAAAATTGTATTTCAGGCAGCAGGAAGATAATGTTTACAATGAACATATGTTAGATGTGTAAAATAAAATATATGACAGTTATTCATCTATGTAGGCAGACTGATTCAGCAGTTATTAAAATTTCAAGCTGTGGAGGAAAGAAAGAAAAATTGTAATAGCACCCTATATTCTATAGCTATAAGTCAATTATATTAGAGCATTAGCATATGACTGACTCGCATTTAGGAGCTGAACTGGTCCTCGGAGACTATGAGAACTAGATATCTGAAACTGCAATGTCATTTCCTGCAACAAGACAAGTACACCAAGCTGTAGACGGCTGGTGCAACGTGGATCAGACAAGGTGAACTTGGAGAGTCTGTGTGTATTTGTGTTCTATTTAAATGTGTCTATGCTTAACAATGGTCCCAGTGTTTCAGGATTATATATTGCCTCTGCTGCTCCCACTAACATAAAGCACAGTTGAGTTTAAGTGCCCTTTAACACGCTCCTTCTTCTGCGGTACTGACAGTCTTTCATGATAATATAGAAGAAAAAAGAAAGAAAATGACAATTATCACCACTTCCTGTGCAATTAGTGGTAGGAATTCATGATTCATAAAAACACTGATAGCAATGGAACTTTCACACAGAGTCACCGTCTTTTAGAAAACCAGGCATACATGCATCACATAACAATTGACACTGTAGCAACATTATGCATTATTATCACTTCGTGGAAGTGAAAAGACAAAAGCAGAATGTCAGAGACCTTCTGTCGACTTTCTGTAATATCAGTCTGGACACAAAGTACTAAACCAGGTCCACCTTTCACAGACTTCCTCTTCTGCTTGCCTGTGAATTTTTCCGATGCAAAGTCTGTTTCCTGCCCTGCAATATTTGCAGAACTCTTCCTGACAGGGTGAATATGCAATTTTGGGACTGCTAACAGAGCACCATGAATGCACAGATTAATACGTAAACGTAAGTTGATCACAGCTCTACCCATGGCCTACTTTCTTGCCAAAACTGTCCTTTCAAATTTCCAATGTAAATGACATGGAGGTGAAGGGCTGCACAAATGTATGTTGGTATATTTAAAAAAATATATATATTGAAAAGATTAAAAGTATGTAGATGAACGTGTGCGAGTGCATTCAATAAAAGTAGAGTCCTGCATTGAAGCAGTGCAAAAGTGCCCAAGCGTTATAAGTGGGAAAGGCAGGTCGATTGGGAAGGCGACACTGTTTCACTGCAAATTTGTGTGTCTACTGAAAGCTGCTTTAACTGTATTTGTATTTTTCGAAATCATGCTTTTTTTGTACTTCTGCACTGAATAACCTCCCCTATTGCCTCAAAAGCCTTTTCCTACAAAAGTATTTTCTTTCTTGCAAAGTGCTGAATAGACCACTCCTCAGAGAGAGCACCCACATCTCTTGTTGCTTGGTATACAGTGCAACCCTTTTCCATGCTAAACTCCCGTTATTTTTTAAAGAGTACTGTTTCACTGGGCCTTGAGCAGCTCTCGCTCCAGCCAGCGCACCCGCACTCTTTGCTTGTAATGATACTCCCTGAGGTAGTCCTGCAGTGCAGGGGGTAAAGGTAGCGCTGCAATGCCATCATAGGTGGTCCTACGGCAGATAACAGACCGCGCCAGGCTCTGCAAGCCAAACGGAAAAGTCCGGGGGAGGGGCAAGGTCAGCAGAGGCTCAAAGAACATACAGGCGCTGGGGTCTTTGTAGTGCTCCAGCAGTGCTGTAACTGTGGCTGCATGGAACACACAGGGGTCGTGGGCATCAAAGCTGAAGTTGTGGTTCCATTGTTCAATACGTGCATGCAACGAGCGGCTGTAGCGGCGAAAGCTAACAGAAAACAGGTAGTCCTCCTGGGCAGAGTCACGCAACAGAAAGGTGCCCTCAGGTCGACCATCGAGCAGTGCCTCAGCCTCATAACGGTCCATTACACCCCAGTAGCAGGGAAGAGCTGTGATATCCATCAGATCTGGCACTAAGCAGTGGATGTAGTCAATCTGTGTGTGCACTTTCCAAGGCCCTGTCTGCTTGCCACTCAGGAGGCCCTCTGCTGAATTATGCCGCTGTTTGGGCCGGCGAGCCTGCAAACAAAGAGTGGTGGTGTCATCATCTTCCGAGTCACAGTCGGCAGCTGTGGCTCCTCGACTCTCACCCAAGGACTCCCCCATCCCAGGAGCTAGTTTGGGTCCCAGTTTGTAGACTGTTGTCGTTGGAGCTGTAATTGCCTCTACAGTGTGTATCTGAGCATCAGGTGGTGGATCTACTCCCTCTTCTATACTAAGCCTTCGGCGCTCACGCAGGCGTTCTTCTTCATCCTCTGGAGATGCACCAGCACTATTAGAGGAATCTGTGGAACAATCCACTGCTGTAGCTGTAACAGGGGCAGTATGTTGTTTAATGAGGTGCCATTTACGAGCAAGATCAGAGCCTGAAGGAAAAGGGCATGTTTCCAGCATTAGCTCAGTGATCTGGATCTTGCGTTTGGGCGCCCGTGAGTGGGTGCCACGGAATGACAGGCGTAGAGGAAGGCACAAGCCCATCGTTTCATGGAGCTGCTGGCGCAATGAGCGTGGTACTCCTGAATCTGGTTCATCATTTATTAGTGGTCTCCGGCGGGAGCGGCCACTCCGTCTTTCTATGGTCTCCAGGGAACTCTGCGCTTTGGTGGAGCACGAGTGCCTTTTTTTCCCGCTCCAAGGTGCATGGCGTGAATATGAGTCTCTGCGGGTGCCCATCAGACCACACCTATCTTCACCATCTTGCTCAACTGTGATCTCTAGTATCTGAGGCACATCTACCACACAATTATGACCCTGGTGAACCACACTGCCATTAACCCTGCAAGACACTACAGGGTGTATCATCGAGCTGCTAAAAGGACTGGCTAGTTCTGCTGTGCTCTGTTCCTGGGTCTTGTCTAGTCGCTGAAAAAATGCACGTGTCTGTGGTTGCGCTTCCTCATGGGAATTCCCATCTTGGTGGAGTAGAGACTGACATCCCCTCTTCAGGTTGTTCCACACCTTGCCTACCTTCTCCATGAGGTGGGGCACCTGAACCTGATACAAGGCAAGAAAGAGAAGCACAAATTAGTTGTCAACGGAATAAAAGGACTACATATAAAACAGTGAGTAAGAAGAGACTACAGAATACTTTGGAGGCTTAGAGACTGGGTGAGGGCAAGACTGTTAAGTAGATGAATGATTAAAATGTTGCTAGGCAGAGTTGCAAGGACCCAAGGCCTGTGCTAAAAATGAAGCCATGGATACGCTCCTAGTCAATTTGCTGCTACAGGCCGAGTTACAATGCCAGTCTGATCCTGTCTCTCACTGACCAAGCATAATACAGCAGCAATCAAACAAATGGTGACTACACATTTTCGTTCAATAAAACATTTGACTGGAATTGTTCTTTACTTTTCTTACATCATTATTTTACTTTGTTATTTATTAATTTGTAAATATAAATAAATCAGTTTTAATGCACATTTAAAAACAAGTCCATCTTGTAAAAACATAAATACACACTTAACGATAATGATGCAATGTCATAAAATCAACACTAACACACCAAATTAGGATATAAATAAAGTATTAGGTCTTTCTTTATAGAACACTGAGTGCTGGCAACTGGATTTCGTTTAGCTTCATTGTGAAATAAATTTTTTTTTTTTAAATCAACATAATTAAACAATCTATCTAAATAGTAAATTATTTTATACAAGAAAAAAATAACCATCTGTCAAAAACCAGGTAGTGTCTAGTCACTAGAAATTAAAAGTTGTAACTATGATTTATGTAATTTCATAATAAATAAAGCTTTGAGAGCACTTTTAGTGTAAAAGTGGAGTTCTGAAATCCTGCTGCATTTGCTTTGAACTAGATTTGACTTGAACTTTTTTCAGTCAGCTCTTTTCTTCAACTAAGGCAGCTATAGAGCAGGTAGATCCCTAAATGAATCCCATATGAGAAGAAAATACCCTACTTAGAGATGCAATCAGTGATGAATCATGTTTAATATTACTCAATGTTTACAGTCATTCTGTTTACCTTTAGCTTTCAAGCAACACCAAGGTGTTTCTTGACTGACTGCATTCTTGTGTTGCAGGGGTCGGGACAGCACCCCAGGAATTGGAAAACAGACTATTTCACGTGTGTGTGTGTGTGTGTGTGTGTGTGTGTGTGTGTGTGTGTTTAACCATTCTGCTATAGTCTTATATCCCAAACGTCTAGCAAACCACTGGAAAGTAATCAGAATATGACAATGGACACACAAACAAACGGGGACACATGGACACGGAAACACACAAATCTAAGTAATTAGCTTGTCAGCTATTAAAGAATACAATGGCTTTGAATACAAATTGGAGACTTTACCCCACTACAAATCATCACACTGTTGTTGTGACCTACAGACTGGATTCTGTGGCCGTGTATTGCAAAGGGCCTTGTGGTAAATTGTAATACTTGAAAATAGGTAGCTAAAAATACAACAAATTCACAGTCGGGATGTACCTTTACTTTTTCCACCATCTGAGACAATTATGGTTTGTGTCAGTAATCACTAGAGGGGCAGAGGAGGAAGTAGTTTAACACACAAGTCTTTAAATAAAGTTTAAAACATAATTTAATATACCTATAACTACTGGAGATTAGAATAGACACTATTGCTTGTTTTTTTTAATCCATAACCCTCGTGGATTGACTTACAACAGTGTTTTAAAGATCTACATGTTTGTGTTATACTTTTGGCCATGAAATGAATAGGCTTTCTTTTTAAATACCATCACAATGGCCATACAAATTAGAAATGTAAATGTCATTTCTAACATAAATCGAAAAATCTGATGGTATCACAAGAAATGGATAAAGTACAATGAGCTAATCAGATTATATTATCAACCTTACAGCTAGAAAATTGTGTAAAAATATATAAACAGTACTTTGCTATAAAAACTTCATCAACAGCTAAGCTTCTAATGCCTGTAAATCCTTTTCATTGGCATGGTAGCTTAGTGGCGAGTTCATATGGCACAATAATAGAAACCTGGGGGTCGAATTTCTTGCTGATAAGTGTGAAATCCAGAGAAACATGACAGGAAATACTAAGTGATGACATTAGGAGTGCAAAATTATAATATGTTACTGTATTTTGTACGGTTTCATTGGAAAGGAAAAATTTTTATTTATGAAGTTACGGCAGATTTGCACCAAGGAGCAAAAACAAGGGTAATTGTTTTGGAAAATTCATAGGGTTGTGATCATTTTTGGAGACGCTTTCAGATTCTGTTGCTTTTGTGTAAAAACCTAAACAGGTTTGTTTTTATAGCTTGGATAACTGGTTTCCAAATGTCGTATGAATTTCTATGGTTTCATGCTGCCACAGTTTATAACCTACCGCTCAAAACCAAATGTTGTGCGTACAAATCATGACTTCTGTGCAAGCTTTATTTTACATTGGTTTTACTATCTATAATTGAATAATTTGACTAGTTTTTTCCTCATTATTTTTTAGGATGAGGGAATCTTAAGATATTATGAGCTTTACTACATGACCCACCAACTGTTCTTATAAAAGACTGGGACAGCCTGGAACATTTATAATAGAACTCTCATTCGAATCGTCTGAATGAAGAAAGTCATATTATACCTTGGACACATAAGATGGGCAATCTTTGTCCTGGAGGGCCTGTAGAGTTTAGCTCCAACTTGTCTCAACACACCTTAGTTGGTTCAGGTGTGCTTGATCAGAGTTAGAGCTAAACTCTACAGGACACAAAAGATTGCCCACCCCTGCCTTAAGGTTTAATTAAAAATGTGCTTATTGTTCACGTGAACATCCTTTTATTGATAGTACGAGTATAACTGTTTCTATATACATAACAGAAACAATAATTCATTAATTTACAACAAATTCATATTTTCATATGGAGGACTTCTGTTTATAGTACAATGGATTTAAATTATGTGAAAAAGTACATAACAATGTGTGTCAACATGTCATTTAACAAAGTAGTTAGGTCCTTGACAAGCATTAAAACACCTTGCTAGAATTTAACAGTAAAGAGAAACGTAGAGACAACCCTGACTTTTTGAGGTGTAATGTTGAAATGTAAAAGGCGGCAACTGTTACTTCCCTTTTATCAAAAAAAAATCATCTTCCTAACGGTTTGTATTTTTGTGCTCTTTGAGAACCATTACTTGTGATTATTTTTATATATAATAATAGATATTTCATACTTGTGCTACAACTCTTTGGCCTATGATAACTCTCTGGCCTATGCTTTCACCTCGGCGGCACCAAAAAGGATTTAGTAGAGCATTGCGGGATTCAGCGCTTTTCCAATGTAATTGTAGCTTTCACAAGGATTTACTGCTTCATAGTTGGCAACTGGATCAAATTTTTGGGAGAAAATAAATACCTCTGAATTTGCTGGGTGTAATGCACCTCCGTTTCCTCCCCTATCGTATAACAGGATATTGAAAAATCTAGCAGAAGCAATGCAAAATGGTGCCTGAGAACAAGAGACTTCATCCCAAAGCTATAGGTTTGATACCACAGGACAGCCTTTGCATGATTTTTGGAAACTAGATCACAAAACACTCGACTATTAACACTAGGCTTGGGTTTCTGATACCAAGAACATAAGCGCAGCCACTTCCTGGTAGTGCAGGTCTTCTTTACCCCCACCGTTGCTTATCTACACCTGATACTGCAGCCAAACTCTACACCACACACCTCAAGCACCCGGCTCCAACTGCACAAGCCATTCAGCCTTGTTCTGTCACGATATACATCCATTAATCAGGTCCACAAGATAGAAAATAACCAGAATATAAATTTTTTTTTTATGATAAAGAAGAACCGTATAGATACAGGCTTTAATGAAATTCTTTTCAAGTACAACATCCATCAGGATATTAAACACATCCCAAAACAGACTGCCATCAATCACAACCTTAAATTAGTGTCCAAGAAGAAGTTGCTCTTCAGCAAAGCCTCAACAGGAGCAGACATTTTTGGAATGAAAATAAAATCAATGCCAAATCAATAACAGAAACACAGCCAAGTGAAATGTAAGCCAGGATTTGAGGCTTTACTTCCTGTTATAAGAAGAGCTGGTAGAGCAACTGTTCTCTTCAACCACTGCAGCTACCTGTATTTCTGCTACCTTTCTTCTCTGAGGACTACTATTACTACGGTGGGGATCATAGACAGTCATTGGCTTTTGGAGGCTTTTTTTTTTTTTTTAACAGTAATATGATTAAAGTATTAAGAACATAGTCACCCTGAAACTATATGACCGGAATATATTAAAAAAATAATACTAAATTAGACAACTACAAAAGGCAGACACATTACACAATGATTTATTATAATATCCAAACAGTGCAGTGTCAAATCATTCCACACACACATACGGGTCAATGGCTCAATTATATAATTGCATGAAAGTGGAGTTCTGGGAACAGCTGATTTTAACATTCACATCCTGGATGGGTGTTCCATTTAGTCAGAACCAATGCATTACGGCTGAGAGACAGTGACTAGGCAAAAATATAAAAATCACAATATTCAAAATGTCCTTATAAACATACAGCATCTGTAATCTAGACTAGTACGTCTCTCATCAGTTAAATGCCATGCTGCTTACGGAGCGCAATCATATGCCCAGATTACGCAATCAGTGTTCATACATAATGCAGTTCGGCTACAACCTCACATCGTCTGTGGTGAGTTTAATTCTCCCTGGACGCAATAGTCTGATCACTGGGGTGAGGAGTAAAATATTCTTGCCAAAGTCACCTTGATAAACTAATCCTTTCTAAATAGGGCTTTAAGAATGTAGAGCAGGAATGCAACCCAAATTTTGCAATATTGTAAAAGGAGAAGAAAAAAAACCACCAAGCGTCTTCCTAGAATGTTATTTGAAAATCGGGATCTGTAAGCAGTTCTAAACACAGATGTGGGTGAACCCGGCCAAAATAAATCAAAGAAGTTTGTCAGAATTCTTGGACTAAAGAAGGAAGCATTGTAAAGGTTCGACTAAATCAAACAAAACTTTTGCCTTCCAAATGCAATTGTACAATATTCAAAATGTACTATGCTATTCAATGGATTCATTCATTAAAACGATATATTCTTTATTATTATTATTATTATTATTGGTATTTAATTATTCATCTTACCTGCTTATTCCCCAATTCGCGGTCATTGATTATTTTAATATTATTTAACCTACAGCAATATTCATGTTCAATGGAACAATGCCAACCAGTTGTTTCTGCATTTCTGTGGTGTCTTATTATCTCACTAAACATAAACAGCTTACATTTTCATTGCATTCACATTTTAAGCTACTTCAACGTTTCCATTAGAAAGATCTTACATTAAGTATTGAGCTAATGATTCTTTAACTCATGTCCGCTTCTCCGTTTGATTCAATAATTCAATACAGACATTAAAATAATGTGCTCATTGTTCGTTACTGTCCCCAAAGTTGCAAAACAATGCTCAGTCACCTCACCAGACCAAATGGCAAATATATAAAGTGATGGTTAATTGAAAGAATTAAAACTTTCTATCATTTGTGCCAGTCCCAAGCCCAGATAAATGGGAGGGTTGCATTAGGAAGGGCATAAAAAACGCGCCAAGTCAAATGTGTGGATCACGGGCGTGGGTTTTCTCTGGGAACTCCAGTTTCCTCCCACAGTCCAAAAAACCCTCAAAACCTGTACATTAGGTTGATTGGTGGTTCTAAATTGCATGACTGTGTGTGGTTGTTCATCCATTTAAAGTCCTATGCCAGACTGGTGACCAGGAAGTACCCCTGCCTCTCACCTTATATGTGCTGGGATAAGCAACCAGCAGACCACAGTGACCCCGAATTAGGGAATAAATGGATTAGAAGATGAATGAATGAATATTTGACATTAAGCACTGAACATTATAGGTGGACTAAAAGAGCTTTACTGGTCTCCAGATAGACATGGATTAATTCCGATCATGTGTATGGGAAATAAAAGACTGGATAATTATAAGATAATCACTATGTTATTATAGACATCATAGTTAGGTCATCTGAACTTGTTTGTTTTCTTTTCAGCTAGTTGAGTGAATTACTTGTCTTGGTGACTATGTAAAACAAAAAATCCCAACCATAAAATAATTAAAATAAAATGTCTTCAGATTCCCAGAATGCTCACATAGGTCACCCGATACAGTATAAGCACTGCTATAGAACACACTCGGCCTCTGAGGGATGTCAGTAACCATCTCCCAATATTTCTTAAATGATCTAACCTGTGATTGTTGGTGATCTTGTTAATTATGTACGAGATACAGGGTGTCTTTAATTTCAAACACACAATTATCACATCTCTCGTGTCTCACATAACAAAGCACCAGAAACCAAAAGGCTTTAGCTCGGTTACCGCAAGTATGGCAATGTGTGCCAATGCTCAGTATGCGGATATTTTATTCAAATACAGACGAACTTGTGTATTTGCTCACATGAAACCATGAAACTATTTTTGCTAAAAAAAAAAAACCCCAATACAACCTAATAAATAATCTCATGATCCAAAAACCGTTCCAAGAGTGTAAATCCCAGCATTACAGTGAAGTGTAAATCATATTTATAGGTACACCAGATGTGGATGCTGACTCAGGTTTTTTGGTACAGATGTGTGCTGTAAGGATTGGAGATATAAACGACTAAACACAGAACAGAGGATTTCTGCAGAATATACAGCACATGTGGAGGAAAATTGGTCTTACAGGCCTAATTAAAACTTTTAACTACACATACTCAAAAGGGGGTTTATATACAATCTGGGTGAAAACACACACACACACACACACACACACACACACACACACACACACACACACACACACACACACACACTTATTATAATAGCACAATGCAATATTAGGATTTGGATCCTTTATTAGGATGTACAATTCCATACATTTTGGTTTACTGAATCCTAAAAATAAAACAGCTGTAATGTATGTATGTACCTTAATCTCAATACTGAATTTATAATCTGGTAGAATTATATAGTATCACAGCATTAGATTAGATTCATTTTTTATTATACTATAATTGCTATAGTTGAACCGGCTCCCAAGCTGAGCTTAAGGGCCTACCAACTAAAAAGTATTTTAAAAGGCCTTGAAACATCAAGCTTCCAAACTGGAAAAGATGGAAAATTTGTACACAATACTATAATAATCCAGGACAAACTCACCTGCAGTCCTGTTCTATTCGGTTATTATTTTTTTCGACGGGTTTCCTTTGTTTGCGACAAAAATGCGACCAAGAAAAGTCAGATACATTTTTCTGGTGGCAGAACAAGTCGGTGGACAAAACGCAGACAGACACGTCCAGCTTCACGGACATCAGCTAATCGAGGGACAGCGTTAAACGGCACACGTCGATCGTATCGTAGACATTTTAGGACTTTTTAAAGGGAAAAATTTAGTCATAAAATCCCTTCTTCCCGCGGCCGTCCTCGCTCCCTGGCGGCCGATATGGTGGCAGCGGCAGGAGAGGAGACGAGAGGAGGGAGACGGGAGACTACGACTGACAACTGAATTATCCAATCACAGAACGCTCAGGATCCACAACTTCCGACAGAAAGATTTCCACCCGTTTTCCGATAAGATCCACCCCTTCAAGCAAACTTCAGGCAGACCTAGCAGGGGTTATGCATTATGATTGGTTAATAGTTATGACGTAGGCGGCAAGGGAAGTGAAATAGCCAATAGAAAATTAAGCAGGTTAGTTAAACGAGGTTTCCGAATGGGAGCAGCCGAAGGACAAAGAAGAAGAAGAAGAAGAAGAAGAAGAAGAAGAAGAAGAAGAAGTTAAGGTTTCTCTCCGGTACTCATCCTGCATGTCTGAGGTGGAGTTGAAAGATCTCGGTGTAGTAGATGTTAGGCGAAAAGATAAACATAAAATATGCAGGTTTTACGCAAAACTTACAACAATTTTACCTTCAAACTGACTTTCTGTAGACTTCCTTCTTGTGCGGCGGCCGGTATAGATATTATAAGTTTCAATGTCCTGTCCGATTCAATTCAATCTTCTCCTTTCGGCTGCTGCCGTTAGGGGTCGCTACAACGGATCACTACATGACTTTGATTATTTTCTGTTCTTAATTGATCTTTTTGGTAACTGTGGGTACATAATAAAAACCCAAATGCATTTTTGTGCCCCTCAGAGCAGCACTTCATTTTTTTAATGTATAAATATTAATTTGAATAACAATAACAACAAGAAGGTCGCTGGTTAAATCTTTTGTTTGGGATTGTATCCATATATTCCCATAGGAGCGCGTGTGATTGTTCATCTGTATGGCCTTGTGATAGACTGGCAACATGTCCAGGGTGTGGCCCTGCCTAATTAGGGATCGGGTTAGAAGATGAATGAACGAATAAATGAATGGATGGATGATTTTCTGTACTAAATTGCTGTTTGCTTTGAGTGGCTTTGAGTAACTCTAAAATGAGCAGCATATAATTTCTTCATTCAATCTATTTGCTGCCATCCAGTGATTTTTATGTAGTAGTACATGGTCTTGATTTATTTGGTTATGGTTATTGATTTATTATTAAAGCATTTTATTATAACATTGGCTCTTTTAAATTGTTAAAATATTATGCTAAATATAAAATATTTTATTCTTAGACGATTTGTATAACAATTTTGGAATTTTTAGTCAACATGTCAAATTAAAATAATTAATTAATTAATTGTTCAGCAGCATGGTGGATGGTTTAATTAATGGGTGCCTCACAGCAAGACAGCACAGAGTTGGATTCCTGGGCAGGGGTCTTTCTGTGGGGAGTTTACATGTTCCGTGCTATCGCTTGCTTGTCCTGAGCAAGGCCCTTCATCATTAACGGCTTAGTTGAAGACCAGACAAACCTGGGTTCAAGCCCCATCAACGGCAAGTCTGCCACTGTTGGATCCTAAGCCAGACTCCATAATCTTTCCTGTTGGAGGGGCGCTGTATCATATCTGATCCTGCACTTTGACTCCCATAACATTCCAAGGTGTGAAGGGGATATACGAATAAAAATGTCATCACATGTTGTACAGTGTATTATCATGTATGTGATGAATAAAATTAGTGACTAACGGCACTAAGATAACGGCATCTTCAAAATGTTGAAAAAGGAAATATAAATGAACTTACTCATCTTCTTACCCGCTTGTACCCGAACTTGGGGTCACAGGGATCTGCTGCGCCTATCCCAGCACATATGGGGTGAGAGGCAGGGGTACACCCTGGACAGGTCACCAGTCAAACAACCATTCACTCCTATGAACAATTTAGAATCACCAATCAATATAATCTGCATGTTTTTGGACTGTGGGAGGAAACCGGAGTACCTGGAGAAAACTCACACAAGCGCATGAAAACTCTGCACAGAAAGATCCCGGCCCGGGATTTGAACTCGGGAAATTCTTGTTGTGAGGCGACTGTGCTATCCACTACGCCACCGCACCACCCCACTGTCTATCATAAAAGAAATAAATAGTATGCTCATTCAATAATGATAAATTGTAAAATACATAATGAAACATGAATAAATACTTCCATATTTCTTTACTCCAGTCAAATGAACCTGCCGCCCTGATTAGCTCATAGCACTAGTTTCTTGGTCTAACGTTGTAGTCCAGGACATGTGATATCTAATACGTCCATTAGTGCAAGATTGTGAATGAGCTGGAAAAAGAAATGAAGTTGATCCTTTTAATCCTGTTGAACTAATCAGCTTTAAGCATTTATCTGATTGCAAAATGCATAGATTGCTTCTTATCTATTTTTTCTCTGGTAAACTGTTCTCAATGATTGAATGATCTTGGCCATGTGTACGCGCTGGAGAGGTGGGGAATGAAAGTGAGTACGTGCAAGACAGAGTATGTGTGTGGATGAGAGGGAAGGCAGTGGAGTGGTGACGTTGAAGGGAGAAGAGGTGAAGGTGGAGGAGTTTAAGTACCTGGGGTCAACAGTACAAAGTAATGGAGAGTGTTAGAGAAGTGAAGAAAACCGTGCAGGCGGGGTGGAGTGGGTGGAGAAGAGAGGCAGGAGAGACTTGTGATTGACGATTCTCTGCAAGAGTGAAAGGACTGTAGTGCGTCCTGCAATGTTGTACGGTTTAGAGACAGAAGCGTTGTCAAAAAGTCAGGTGGAGGAACTAAATATGTTGAGAAGTTGAAGATGTGGAGATTTTCATTGGGAGTGACGAGGATACGCAGAATTAGAAATTAGTTTATTAGAGGGACGGTGCATGTAGGGTGTTTTGTGACAAGGTAGCGGAGGCTAGGTTGAGATGGTTTGGACATGCAGTATATTGAATATTGTATATTGCAGTAGAAGAATGCTGAAGCTGGAGGTGCCGGTTATGAGTTAAGAGGAAGACCAAGGAGAAGGTTTATGGATGTGGTGAGGGAAGACATGAAGGTTGTTGGGGTGAAAGAGACAGATGTAGAGGACAGGGTAGTTTGGAGAAGAGTCACCCCTGTGGCGACCCCTAACAAGAGAAGCTGCAAGGAGAAGAATGTATTGTATATAAACATAAGCCAAAATGTTCTGGAGCTTTAAGCGACACAGTCTAACCAGCAGCTCTCCATGACAATATGGCTAATGCGATCATTCACCAGCGACCTCAGGCCTGGCACAAATTAAAGCGCTATAACCCTTTTCTGCCACGTCAGCAACACTCTACATTAGTCTGTGACAGTGTGCAGATCTCTACTCACATCACGCACCACTTCATATCTCATCCTATATCTTTACTGTATTTCCACTCATGTTTCTGTGTCAATAGAGAAATTAAGGTTGTCTGTTCTAACATTTGGAGGAGCCTGGAAAAGTTATGAAGTTACTATATGATACATATATACCGAATTTTAGGATTTAGTATTGAAAGAGAAGAAAATATTCTAATAA
>JAOTRA010000039.1:3080863-3097011 GCA_026260255.1 Pseudolaguvia tuberculata | reverse complement strand
GTCTGCTGCGCCTATCCCAGCACACATAGGGCGAAAGGCAGAGGGTACACCCTGGACGGGTCGTCAGTCCATCTCAGAAAATACTAACTAAGCCCTACCCTGTTTAGCTTCTGAGATCGGGCACTTTCAGCGTGGTATGGCCGTCAGCGAGTGAGCGGGGTATAAACAGATTTAATAAATGATTCAATATTTAAATTTTAAAGATATTAGGTGTATTAATCACTGGAATCAAAATTCTTTTGAGTGTTGGTAATGGAAATGCTTTTTAAATCCGTGCACCATCAAGCTGCGCCTACTGGGCCCTTGAGCAAGTCTTCATACTTTTCAATTGTTCTGTTGGACAGTCACTCTTAACCAAGTTTTTTATTTTATATTCTACCTTATCACAACAATTGTTTTGGGCAGATTTAATTTAATTGTCATGCCGCTACAAAATGCACTTTTTGTTTCTTTTCTTTAAAAATGCATTTTTGACCAATTGCAATATTGCGGTGCATTTATTTACTTAATCCTAAAAGTTAATTGCATGAAAACGCTGTGATATGCATCACAAAATGTTTTCACAAAAATCTGCTTTTAATTAAAAAAATTAGTAATGCTAATCGAAGTTTTTAACTGAATGCTTCCCCCCCCCCCTATGTTGTTGTACAGGGCGGCTCTGGAGACGTTTTCTTTGGCTGTATTGCTCTCCACTCTCACCACATTGAGGTGTCTGTGTTTGCTCGGTCCAAACGTACAGGCGTGGATCCGGGTTTTCAGTATAGATGGGTGGGTGGTTTTTCTTTTTTACATTTTTACCATTTTTAAAGAATAGACTATATAATCCTGGATGTCTGCTAAATGCCAGAAATGTGAATGTCCAAAAATGTACCAGACATTTTTTGCTTTTTTCCTATGTGGAAAGACCCACATACAGCTGTGACAGTCAGATGTTCGGTCCTGTATTTTATACTCTCTAATATTGTCAAATGACAAAGTATGTAGATTCTCAATCCATTGTTCAAGTTCCTATGTCACATGGGGTTATGTATACTATTTTTGTAAAAAATAAAAGAAATGCAGTGATTTTTTTTTCCTACAAAAATCTCTCCTTGCCACTAGGTGGAGATCTTGCCCCAAACATAAATGTAAGGAAAAATGATTAAAAACAGTGGTAAATATCATTAGAACACTAATATAAGTAATATAAGTAAGTGTCTATTTTTAAGCCCTTATTGTGTATAAGCTTATTTTGAACTTAAATTTAGGAACATATTGTGTATACAAATGTTGTCCCTGTTCATATATGCCATAAAAATGGGGTAAAGAAAAGGCAGATTAGATGTTTCTGTAAATATAAAGGCATTAAACAAATAACTTAACTAGGACATGTAGGTATACACTCACACACACACAGAGACACAGACACATGTATACTATGTTTATGATGAAGATATATCGGGTATGTAAGGTAAATTAAAGAATAAGATGTAAAATGTCATGCAAGACTACATATACATACAGTCCTCTCCTATAATTAACATGACAAACTGCACTTCTGAATATCTACTTCCGTTCACCTGAAAATGCTTCTGCTTTTTTTTTTTTCTGGTCCAGGATCATCCTACTTGCAATACACACCTTTAATTTAATTTGTCATAAGTAAAGATGCACTGGATCCAGAGCCTATTCCAGGAACACACTCAGGATCAAAGAAATTGCTAATTATAGCTATACCTAATATAACTAAATGTAATGTATTTCTGATTTCTTTTAAATGGGTTAATTAAACAGTGCATGACTTTTGCAGGGCGATGTCCGTGTGGGACACCTCACTTCAGATTACTACCGGCTGCAGCATTGTTGGAGCCTGGCTTGGAGCTTTTCCCATTCCTCTTGACTGGGACAGACCCTGGCAGGTCAGTATACTCTCATACTGGAGTGTTCACCCCCTGAATAACACCCCTGTAAACACTGATTAAAAAACACAGCACTGATGCGAGTTGGAAAATCAGACTGTTAGGCAAAGAAAAGGAAGAAACCAAGAAGTCATGTAGTGTCCTAATGGTCAGAAGTGTAATAATCTGGTTATGCAAACATCCTGCAACATTTCTGCAGCAAGTCCTGAAAGTTGAGGTGGAACAAAGATTGGACTTTTTTGTGTTTTGTATCCAGAGCATTCCACAGACGCTCAATAAAATTAAGACCTAAGAATTTTGAGACCAACTCAATACATTTAGTACTTATTATGTGTGACGTATAATAGAACATTACTCTGATGAAACAGACCACCAATTGTAGGAAGCATGGATGATAAAGAGGTATGCATGGTCTGGGACAATGTTGAAATAGATCTATGTGACATTGAATATTCCCCCCTGTCATCCCACATTGTCAGGACCCAAGAACACCTGGCCAACTATGTGATTTAAAAGAAAATGAGATTCATTAGACCGGCCCACCTATATCCCTCACATCATGGACTCATGTTTATATACACCAAATTTGCTGCTTTGCAGTGTGTACTAATGTGTTTATACCTGAAGAAAGTTTTGCACAGTTTGAGTGGGATTGGACCTGACAGGTAACCTTTATGTCCTACACTTATTGGGTCCCCATGACCTTTTTACTGATTCAGTTTTGATGGGTACTAATTGCTGTATGCTGATATGCTAGTAAAATGTGATGTTTTGAAGACCCAGCCTTCAAGTCATCACAATATCACCTTTTGTAAAAAAAAAAAAGTCCTCAGATACCTATACACTGTATATAATGATCAGGTAGAACAGTAAAAATGGAAAACACCACAGATGGCTTGATACAATGTCACCTGTTGATGTTTTTATCAGGCATCAGGGTAACTGGTAGTTGATGTGATTTGGCCAGATGTGATCAATGTCTAGTTAGTAAGGGTTTATGCTTAACAAGCCTGTACTTTAAAGAAGCTCCTATTTTTACTCCATTAAGTAATTTAAGAAAGTTGGTTAAAAAATCAGCACTCCCATAAGAATGGCAAATGTCCTGATTTAAGGATTCAACCCAAAACCCTTACAGAGGATTTAAATCGTTCAATTTTAGCTCAGTTCCCATTTAAGCCAATAGCTGAAGATGTACTTTTGGAATTAGGTAATGTAATGTAATGTATCCCTGTAGGAACTGTCGGATAAAACTACAGTCAGCTAGCCAACAAGTTTGGGGGCAAATATTGCTGGACAAAATGACCAATAAATCTTTCATAGCCTCCGGGGAGAATCTTTTTGTCAAGAATAAAGTGATGTTCATAAAAAATTAATCATTCTTAGATTTAAAGGCCACACTGCAGATTAAATTATTGATGCATGGCACAGAGACATTGATCAGGAAAGGGTCTGATTTTTGCCCTCAAAATGTCAAACTGGAGACTCCCTATTTTTTCATGTGGTCCATAATGAACTCTTGAAGATTGAAATGTGCAGTTGATCCGGAACATTGTGTTCCTCATCATGGGAAGCGATGATGTATTGAGCTTTAACTAAAAAGAAAACGGTTCAGTGAAGAATTTTCTCCCGTAGACTGGAGAGCTCTGACTCACACAACCTATTCTCAGCACTATGATGCACCACGGCGATGGTGCCTATTCCGCCAACACAGCTCAGCAGATAATTGAGAAATCAATCTTGCTGATGCTTTTTAATTTTGAGTCTCTCTTCAATTCCTCCTGCTTTCTGGGAAAATGCAGTAGACATTCTTCTTTTAATAAGGAAGGGCAAAAAAAAAAAAGAAAAAAAAGCAGAACAGCTAGAAAAATCAACTAGTGTTTCTTCTAATGAAGCAGCTTGAGCCAATTAACTTCAATCTGCTTAAGAAGTGGAAAATTCTGACTGTAATGTCAGAAAATCAATTCTGCACATCATAGAGATGAGTGAAGAACTTGCAAGAGATTAAAGCAAACATAAACACACCTCCTTTAACGTTAAACTTCACTGCTATAGATGTTTTCTCAACAACAATGTAATACTTAGACCATAAGAGATTTAGTCTATAAGTAAATCTAACTAAAAACAAAGACCAGATCAAATTACCCTTCCTTACTACAGCTTTCCACTGTAATGACATCATGTATGCATCTGCGAATAATTATGTTCAAACAGGAAGCAGGCAATAAGATGAAACCAAGGCAGATTTTCTTTTGTGAAAAAAACAAAACTTTATGTTTAGCAAACATGGAGATAAAATGTACATAAAGTATCAATCACTATTCACTGAGTTGTAACTTCTTTTATCCATTACGAAAATAATTTGCACCAATCAATCAATATACTTCATAAGGATTTCCATTTCAACTTACTAAGCATTTTATCCATGAAATATTTATAAAGCTTTTTATTTAAAAAAAATTGTAAAATGCAAAAAAACCATTCAAATCACTGCTTGCGTTTACTGTGCAATAAAATCCATTTAAAATAGCTATTAACCCTTAAATTTAGTACTTCATAGTAAAGAAACGCAAAAGAAATCAGCGGAGGTCACAAAAAAATTAAAGCCATGTGCGTTTAAAATACAAAACAGAAACAACCAAGAGAAAAAAAAAAACAGTTTAAAGCTTTATGTATGAAAGTTAAATGGTAAAACACCACAGTGATCTTGTTGGTTGCAGCCAATGAGTTGTGCAGTTATAGAGCTGATTCCTGCTTTTCTCTGACTCCTCCCTCTAGGTGTGGCCCATTTCCTGTTCCCTTGGGGTGACAGGGGGATTTCTGACAGGGTTGCTAGCTGCTCCTCTCTGGATCCGTTGGCATCGCAAACAGCTCACCTACAAACTCAAATGAAGGACAGGAACATACAGGCTCAGACAGTGTTCTGGATGGGCGTCCGAGGACTGTATTGTAAATCATCTCCCACCAACTTCCTCATAGTCGCACCAGCTTTTCCCTCAAACGTCTGAAAGTGTGTTTTCCTCAGGTTTGTTTCTTCAAATCTTGCAGTGTGTATATATACATACCGATGGATCATTCCAGTCTCAGTTTTCTTCTAAAGAAAGTATGTAAAAAAACCTAGACTGGGAAGAGACGTGTTTTGTAAAAAGTGTTCGTTTTGCAGCTCTATGTTGCCAGATGTGGGTTTCCTTTTTTTTTTTTAACAAATAAAAGTCTTGCTTCTGTAAAGGTTGTGCTCTTCAGGTTGTCTGCATTTTCTCGCCAGACCACACATGCCTACAGAAGCAGAACTGAAAATACAGTCAGAATTTTTGTAGTGTGCCATTCATTGTGTTGCTCTCAAGTATTATCCAGTTTCATTGCTTCTGTATGACTTGCTTGCTGATGTCATCTCATCTCTCTTAAGTTTACCGTCTTTCTTGGTAATTAGTTTGATGAATGCTATTTCTCGTTAAATCCTTCTATTCTTGTTTTCGAAGAAGTAAAAGATTTTATACCTGTGTTTTTCCTCCTCCAAAAGGAGTGCTCTCTGGTTGATTTTTAAAGTTGCTCTCTTTATCGTGTTTCTGGTGTAAGCGCCGACACTGAATTGTCCCTGAGCTGGTGTGTGACAGGATGCTTACGTGATAAGGCAGCAGTTGATGCACCGTGGACCTATACGTCGCTTTAACGTGCCTTTCTTGGGAGCCAGGATGGCGATAATAGCTTCATCAAACACTGTCTTCAAGCCTTTCTGTGTCAGGGCTGAGCACTCCACGTAACAGCAGGCACCAATCTACACATGTGGAGAAAGATTGGGTACATCTGATTATTAAATTTTATGTGCTTTTGAACACCCAGTTTCCCATGAGAACCATATGTGCTGTTCTAATAAACTCCACTGCGATGAGGTTTCACAATATTCCAAGTGTGGCTGTGGGTATGTGTGCTTATTCAGCTATAAGGCTTGTGGAATAGTAACATAGGTTGAGGAAGTCTGATGTGGTCATCCCAATTCATCCCAAAGGTGTCCAATTAAATTAAGGTCAGAGTCATGACCACGTTTAAGTGAAGGGAAAATTCAGGGCTACTAAATTAATCAATAAACCTGTGTGCCTTCAAATCTTTGGTAAGAGTTTGGAGAACAATGGTGGTTCAATAGTGCACAACATAACATTGACAAAGTTTAAAACATAAATGGAACAACATTTTTTAAAATCAAAACATAGATTATGTGTTGCCCTGAGATGGACTGGCGACCCGTCCACGGTGTACCCCTATGTGCGCTGGGATAGGTGCCAGCAGACCCCAAAGTAGGCAATATGCGGATAAGAAGATGAATGAATGAAAACATACATTAACACAACAGAATCCAGTCACAACAAAGCACAAATGCTCAACCAATAGAGGCTGCTGGTCTACGCAAACTGGGAATTGTCCACGGGTTTAAATGGCAGTTCCAGATGCTTTAATGTTGCACACAATGAGACAGTGAACGCAAGTAAGGACTAAAAATCCAAAATGTTAACTTTAACACAACTTTTTCTTAGTCTCCTTCAGTAAAGTCCCCTGAACATCAGCTTAAACCACCATGTATCTACGGACCAGCAGCTCGGATTGATCAGGAGCATTTCTGTCAGGTTAAGACATTGTCTTTGTGTTTCGGATTGATTCTACCAAGTTAAGAGCTTCTGTTTTGCTTTTTAAAGGTCACTTTTGTTGTGCACCAGTGGGCCACCGTACATGAGAGTATGCACTTCAGGAAATAAAGTTCCTTAAAATAAAACACTTGACATGTAAATAGTGCTAAACATGCAAAATCTGCAATATTAATGTTTACAGAGACTGAACATCTTCTAAACATGAATACATTCTAAAACCATCTTTTTTAACTCCACACAGAAAGGCACCTGGTCTGTTAATCAAACCCGGACCTTCTTGCTATGACAACAGTGCGAACTATTAGGTCACCACGTTGCCAAGTGAAAAACATAAAAAAATACTTTTAGGGTGTTAAATTATTCATTCTAATTATTGTTGTATAATTGTGTACAACAGCATGTCTATATATTGTTTCTATGTTAATAGCTAACTCGCACAGACTTGCCAAATAATCTGGAAAATGAATGTGTTTGACATGATATTGATTTACAGTGTTTGGGAAAAGTTTTAGGCGGCCGTTCTGTTAAACACAGAAACAAAGCTGTTTCTATTAGAGGAAGTCTTCAGCATGATGGAGTTTGCAGTGTGGTTTCCAAGAAACATGACGAGCTGTGCTTTTTGTCTTACTAAATGTTAATGAAGACAGTCTGGCACCATTAAATTACTGTGGCAGTGGTTTACTGGTTAAGGTGTTAGACTAATCCCAGAAAGACCGGGGTTGGATTCTTAGCACCACCAAGCCACCACACCACTCCTTGAACAAGGCCCTTAACCCCCAATTGCTCAGTCGTATGTCACTCTGGACAAGGGTGTCTGGCAAATGCTGTAATTGCTGAATTACTTTAGTTACATTTTTAGATTAGTGTTCTGTAACGAGGCGGCGTAGTGGTTAGCACAGTCGCCTCACAACAAGGTGGTCCGGGTTCGATACCCGGGTCAGGGATCTTTCTGTGCGGAGTTTGCATGTTCTCCCCGCACTGGTGTTAGTTTCCACCGGATACTCTGGCTTCCTCAAACACTCCAAAAACATGTAAATTAGGTTGATTGGTGAGTAACAATTGCTTATAAGAGTGAATGTGTGTGTAAGTGGTTGTTCGTCTATGTGTGGCCCTGTAATGGACTGGCAAACTGTCCAGGGTGTATCCCTGCCTCTCGCCCTATGTGCGGTGGGATAGGCTCTAGCGGGCCGCCGTGACCCTGAATTAGAGAATAAGTGTTTAAGAAGATGAATGAATGAATGAATGTTCTGTAACGGTCCTTAATGTTTTATTCGGTATGTGGGCCCTCTCTGAAACTTCTACTTTATTTATCCTAAATTATCATCAATTATTATAATATAATACTGAAAAAAAGAACACAAGCTCTTCCATTCCACATTAATTTATATCCATCACAGATGTAAACAGTTTAAAGTCTATGGCTGGGCCTAGTTTTCCTGCCTTACCTCTTTTGCCAACTTCTGCCCCTGTTCTGTCATTATAGGCTTTTCCTTCACATCATTCAACTTGGTTATAGTCTTGGGGTCATCTCTTAGATCGATCTGGAACACAGAAGTACAAAAAAAAAGAACTATGTTAGGGAAGGAACATGTCAATCACGATCTTTGGTCTAAAATTTTAGGGAACTTTCAGAACTTTAAAAGCATGAAGAGCAAGCGGTTAACTACACAAGCACATGTGGTCTATGCATCTTTATTTTCAGGGCGGCAGACAGGATTCCATATGTCGAGGTTTGTTTTTAGAGCAGAAAGCTCTAGGATATCTGAGCCAAAGCCAGATGCTGCCGATCTGCATGATCTGCACATACTGCCCTTTGCCCTACAAAAGGTCCTTTACAGTTGACTGGAAGGCTCTTTATATCTTTGGCTTTTTTAAAGTGCTGTTTATTTGGAGCATTTTCGACTAAAAGTTCTAAAAATGGCATAATACTAAATGTAAAAAAACCCCCTACTTTATTTGCTTGATTATATCCTTGATGATCTCAGAAATTAGAATTACTGAAAGGCTTTGTTCCTCTCAGTCATATGATTAGGATGATTATAATTTAATTCTTACTTGATTTCCGTAAACTATCACAACCATAAAATGGATGAAAGATGGTATAAAGGAAATTCTTAGTAAGAACAAATATATTGGACAAATGATTGTTGTTGTTTTTTTATTATTTGAGTATTAGAGTTTTGACAAACATTCTTGGCTTTAAAAATGTTGGAAAGGAACCCACAACAGCTTATCATATCCTATTCCAATAACAAACAGATTATCCTATATGGTACATTTTATTATTTGCTTATTATTACATTTACGTATATAACATTAAATTCAACCCCTTTATAATTAATTCAATTTTGTGAAGATGTAACGATTATGTTCATATGCACTTTCTAGAAAGGCTTTCCATTACATTTTGAAGTGTGGCTATAAACATATGTTTCTATTTAGCTATAAGCACATTAGTGAAGTCAGGCAATCCAGACATTGTGTGTGTTCCACTTCATAACAAAAGTGCTTTGCTGGATTAAGTTCAGGGCTCTAGGCAGAAGCCTAGAAGTCTTTCACTTAACTATTAACCATTACATACTATGTCTTCATGGATCTCAGGGGCTTTAAGGTCAGGTGAATTGTCATGCTGAAACAGTATTTACAGTTCGTAATCCCACTAAAAAAGGAATGTCACAGCAGACAAAAAAAATCTACAAAATGTTGTTTTAGTTTGAGAATGAGCCACATATGGCTCCACAATCTGCTGGTGTCAACCTACTTTTGGTTATATAGTATAGATCATTGGTTACAGAACTAGTAAGATGAGCACAGAAGAAGGTAAACAGGCAATCTGGTATAATATTGCTTTTCTTTTAGACAACCTCATTCTGGGGAACAGGTGACATCATTTAATGACTGGTTCATTCTAATTTTATGGCCTTTGGCTTCAACAGGACAAATCAATAGTCATGGAACAGGTTTTTCCTTTCACAGACTATACAGGATTTCTTCATTTATAGCCTCACTAAGCTTGTCTATTAGTCTGACAGATGGAAAGTGTAACACTGTATGACAGAACTGTGTTATATAAAGCCATGTGTAAGATACAGTATATTTGTTAAGTGTGTAGTCCATCCATTAGAGAAACGATTATCCCTATCTCGGACCTACAACCGCTTACCACTCTGTTTTTCCAATACATGTTCCCATGCTGAAACGAAATTTAGTAACAGTAAGGCTCAACTTTATGTAAGACAATTAATACAACATATGTAATGCTATATTTCCACAAGATTCCTTGTTCAGCCTTTCACACTAGTAGGCAGAAAATCTTATTTTATTTCCGTTTTGGGTTCTTTTGCACTTTATACATGAACAGTCAGAACAAAACATGTTACTGTATTTACTGTATATAGTGTGCTATTCATCACTGTATATGTGATATACAAATACAAATGTTAACTTTATAACCTCTAAAAGAAAAAATTACAAAGTACAATATTTAGTAGTAAATCCTCTAATTCTTAGACAGGGGAAGAGGTAGAGCAGTAGTTAAGTTGGACTGGAAAATCAGGGATTGATTCCGGGCACCATTAAATTGCTGTCCCTCTGAGTAAGGCCCTTAACCTGCAATTGCTTAGCTGTATAAAATGTTAGTCACTCAGGATAAGGGCACTACCAAATGCTGTGAAATGTAAATAATTAATTCATTATTTAACACCAAATGCAGAGGCCTGAATGATGTAATAATGTGGGAGATTTAAAAGATTATGTGGATGGTAGATGTGTAGTGTATTTAATAACAAATAATAAGATACGATCTTAGATCTTATCTAAATAAGCCAGCATCCTGATTGCAGCATTCTGTATTTTTCATTATAAAACAAAATCTGACCAAACAGCATAGAAAATTATATCAAGTAGATTTATTCAAATTCAATTAATGCCACATTAAATGTAACTATACTATAGCTTTGATCTTAAACTAGGCTTGTGTCTTCAAACCATGCTGAATATGAAAAGTCTGTACATAATCCATACAGGAAGACTAGTCTGATAGCAAAAATTCTCAAGGGTTCACTTCTACAGCTGAAGGAGATTACCTGAGTGCCAATGAGCAGGTAGGGGACATTGGGTGCATATTCCTGCAGCTCAGGTACCCACTCCTCTCTCACGTTCTGAAAACTGGCTGGATTTACCACCGAGAAGCAAATCAAGAAGACATCCGTCATGGGGTAAGATAGGGGACGGAGGCGATCGTAGTCCTCCTATAGAGGAAGATTACAGAAGAATTCTAAAAGTGTCCTTTGTGTCCTCAGTGTGTTGCAGCATGTGAATTTGTGTAAGCAGTGAGGATCTGGTCATACATAAATAACAATGTAGAAACTTTATAAAAAAGTTTATGTAATACGAATTAGTTTTATATCTGCCCCATCCCTATATGTTTTAGTATTTCCCTGTATAAATGTTCAAAAAGTCTATAATTTAAGCCACATTTTGACAGTATGTCAAAAGACTATCTTTAATGTGCAGATTGCTCCTGAACACTTACAACCAGCATCAAAGATACACGCACACTCATGGCAATGTATGATTTGGACCTTGAATTCAAATGTCAAAAAATATCTGCCCCATTCCAAAACCTTAACGCAAGCGTGATATTCATGTATCTTTTATGCATGTTAGTCAAACAAGTCTTGTGATACACTTTATCTATTCATCTATTGAAGTCACTCACTTTAAAAACAATAGACAATTTCTGTAAGCAGAGAACCCCAAGGATTTGCTTTTACATCGATCAGAGAGCAGGCAGAAATCCGATAATAAAAAAAATCTTAACTCAGGTACTTGTGTTTTAATTCATTTGTATTCGTTTAAAGGCTCATACTAAAAAAAAAACATGCTTTGGAAACCAAAGACTGCATGCACTTCAGATGATAAGGTTGGGTTTACAGGAAACATGTGACTGATATTTCTGGGACTGTGTGTGTGTGTGTACGGTAGTTATTCAAGGCTCTTATTTCAAGTCTGAACATTTCCACAGTATCAGTGTGAGCCTCTGGCAATGCAAACATCATCGGAGAACCGCTTCAATAAGTGATGGATGCTTGTCAGTACCAGCCCAGAGCTGCTCCAATAAAAAAAAAAATTAAGCTTTGCACCAGATCAGAGAAAAAATATTGCAACATCTTTGCGCCATTTGTACCTCAACCTCTACACGACTGACAAGCATACATCTGATCATGGTGTATTTTTTTGAGCAACGCTGCCCTTCTGCTTCCTCAGAACAAAAGCATGTGATCTCATTAAGTGGCAACACCAGCTCCGTGCACTGACTCACATCGTCCAAAGGTCAAAGACAATTGAGTCTCATTATTTTTCACACCAAGAAGACTGACCGCTGCTACAATCATTCTTAAACACAATACTGCATCTCCCTTATTCACTTACCTGGTGGTTCAAAAGAAGAATTGTGAAATTGTATAAATATACAGAGCATAGAGCAGGTGTTTCTGTGGTGTGACCACTCACGTATACGTGTCTCTAAGGGCCAATGGCGTTATAAATATACCCCTCAACTCTTCTTTTGGCCTGTTAAAACATTCTGGAGGATGGGAGAGTGGAGTATTTGTTACAGCTAGCCTCTACCCAGACAAACTCATCAACCACCCACCAGGTCTCTCTGGATCCCGTTTAAGAACTCGTGTTTGTGATGATCTGTAACAGTGATGAAATTCATTAGCTTACTTAATAGTATTGCCGTATTTTGGCATAGAGTTAAATACCATCGATTAAATAGGCTATTATATGAACACCTCGGCTCCCTGGTTTCGTTCCATGGCAACGATCTAAACCTTGTTAATAATGAAGCCATGGTCATTTGAAGCTGTACACTTGTGCTAGCTCTTTTAAATGCAGAGGGAAATGTAGTAGAACAAAGAAAGACAGCAGTCTGATGCAGTGAACCTGGAAACACCCTTCCCTTTGTGGCTCAAACATTACCATAAAGCTTGTTCTCTCTAGCTCTCACTTTCTCTCTCTCCCCTTCTCCAGCAACGGGAGCTTGCCTCACACAGCTCACAGCATGATAAGCTCATAGATCAGCACACACCCCAGCACTTTCAAAAGCTTACTTTATCCACAATAGGGTCATTTGTAAACCACACTCCCACACATGCAGACGTTTCTGTGCTGGTTACACTAGTGAGAATTTAATTATATTCCAGGGGGCCATTATTTTTTCTATATTTTTAAAAAAAGTATTCCTATTCATAATAATTTGCCAGTATAAATGTTCAAAAAGCATATGATTTAAGCCACTAACATTTTGACAGCAAAACATCAAGAGACACTATCTCTAATGTGCAGATTGCTCCTGAACACTTACAACCGGCATAAAAGATAAACACACTCATGGCAATGTATGACTTGGAACTTGAATCAAATGTCTATTTGAGATAATAGGTGTGTGTTACTATTCCTGTCTCTACGGTTCCGTCTAAATTAGTTTCCACACACATTATCCAAAAACAGTTACACAAATTAACCTTCCAAGTTTGTGCTCAGCTTAAACAAATATTAGGAAGAGGTAGAGATTGTGTTTCATGCAACTGGTCTGATGGATGGCTGCTACCCAGCAAGTGTCAAACACTGCGACTGAACTTGGAGCATTCGCAATGAACCGTGGCCGAAGTGAAGAAAATTTGCAACATTAGCATGAACTTAAGTAATTTCACTAAGCTAGCAAGCCAGCCTAGAATGTACACTATATGAATAACATTTTTGGGACCCATTACGTCCACATGCAATTTTCTAAAAATCATATTTCAGATCCAGTCTCACTCTTGCACTTACAATAATCGAGTGACTTTATATAACCAGGCAGTTGAGGATTAAGGGCCTTGCTCAGGGGTCCAGGGACCTTGAACACTGAGCTATCACATACTATTTCAGCAAAATGATAAGAGTTTACATTACCTTTACAACATTTCACAGACACCCTTATCCTTACATTTATATCATTTATACTACGGATCAAATAGGGGTTAGGGGCTATGCACAGGGGCCCAGTGGTGGAAGCTGAATGGTGCTTGGTGGTGACAAGAATCAAACCTGGATTTTTTAAGTAAACCTTAAATCACCATGCTACCGTTTAAGTACCATTTATTTTACCAATTAAGGCAGTAATCTTTATTCAATGTAAATCTTTCAACAGATAGTAACCAAGTTTGTGTACTCGATTGTATGTTTTTCTTTGTTTATCAATTAAGTCCCCAAAAATGTATCATTTATATAGTAAACATAGATTTTACTTAAATAATTTGGGGCAACTTGCTGGCTATGCAGAGCTATAAATAAAAACTACTCATGCAAAAAAGAATCAAACTTAATTGTTTAATATAAAATTAATAGTGAGTATAATTTCTATGACTCCTATGAACTAGGCTAGTGACCACTACCATGCCAAGCCATGACTCAGAGTCTAACTGGCAGTTGGTTATGAGTTTCAGCCTCCCTAGAATATCCCCAGGTATCATATAGAGAATTTGTGCATCCAGACAGAAATGCACTTAATGTCCAATAAACATTTAAACACTTGTCTATACACTCAATGACCCCAGTGTATCCAAGCAAGACCAAAATAAATCTAAAAGCCTGTTGTCCATTCAACTCTAATCTTAGCACTGGTGAACCTGAATCTGGTAGAAGATCCTACTTAAGCAATGTGACTTCTACCACCTTTGATGGACATGTTAAAGCAGGCTGCGCTGTCTATCAATACATTTCAACACAATTTTAGAGAATTACATGATGATTAAATTTCAAAATGTTGTAGTTCACCAATGCTAATGAATAATTTATTATAATGGATTAAATAATTCATTACTGCATTTTAATGGGTGGAGGTTGTATTTCCTATGCAACTGTTTAGTGAAATCAACAGTGGTTTCTGGTTGACTAACATTTCAGTCTGTACTTTTCCCACTTCTGCAAGCAGTCTGCAATTCAAGTTTCACATTTATAATACTCTTTTCTATTGTTGAGCTCAAACTTTTCAATGTCCCTAGATTTCACTGTTGTAAAAACATAACAAAAATAAAACAATCTGATGTCAAAGTGTAGAAGCTTCTCATAACAGGAAAGTGACTTTCAGGGAAACTGTGACAGTAAGTTTTTTTTAAAAAAAGGTATTGTTTTGTTACCAGTTTAAGAAACAACCTAGTTCCTCCCAGACAGTGACAGCAATGCCATCTGCTTTTGGTTTGTATGACTTCGGCCCTATATTACAGCAGATACAGATTGGGGGATACAATAACAAGTGCTTATTTATTTTTTTTATTTTTTATTTTTTAATACAACCGAATTACCACAGTCTTACTATCAACAGCACTATACACCTGTCTAACCCAACAATACATGTTTGATTTGATATTAAAAACAAAAACATCTCTCATGGCTAGTACGGTTTTAGTGAACTCCAGATTCTACTGAAGACTTCAGAGATTAAACTATGCAACATAGAGACACGGGGGGATTAGTAGCTCAGTGGTTAAGGTGATGGACTGATACCTGGAATATTAGGGTTTAATTCCCTGCACCGCCAAGTTACCACTGTTAAGCCCCTGAGCCCAAGTCATTAACACCAATTTGTTCAGTTGTACAGAAGAGATAAATATAAGTCACTCTGATAAGGCTGTCTGCCATACCCTGTAAATCTGAATTGGTATGGTTTAATCTTTTTTTCTAATCCATGATGTGTAAACCAGTTCTATACCTCCAGCTCACATCCAGCCCTGATTGTATTTAGTAGTGTATTCTGCCTTTCTCTCATCAGTCAATGACAAAATGTCACAATTATTGCTTGTTTTGTTGATCAGTACGCACTGCTGGGAATCAGATAATAGATGTGAAGTGGGAAACAGGTCAACTTTCCACTCAGTCTTTCACTAAAGTTATTTCATTATATAAAACAACTTTATTTATATTTCTGCTCCAGCAAGGCAGAAGATGAAATACTTTAAAAATTGTAAATAATAAAAGAACCATGGACGTGGGAGAACATAGAGCTGGTATCCAAAGAGAATAATTCATGCCTGTATTTACTCTGCCGATGCAGATTTATTGAGGTTTGCTGGCACTTCAGCCTACACGCACGCACGCACGCACACACACACGCACACACACACAATAATAATAAAGCTTGTTTTTAGACTGTAGGAGGATACCCGGAGAAAACTCATGCAAGCACAAGGGAAACATTCTAACTCCGCACAGAAAGATTCTTTGCCCTGAAATCGAACCTGGGACCTCCTTGCTGTGACACACACACACACACACACACACACACACACACACACACACAAAACTAAAACTTCTTTGGAAGCGGATGGGTGCCAGGATATGATTTTTGATGCTGTCTGCAGTAGGGATTACACAGACACACTGCATGTGCTAACATCCCCCTGCACCTTTCAAACACACATACATACACACACACACACACACACGCACACGCACACGCACACACACACGCACACACACACGCACGCACACACGCACGCACACACGCACGCACACACACACGCACACACACACGCACACACACACACACGCACACACACACGCACAC
>JAOTRA010000039.1:3052919-3063910 GCA_026260255.1 Pseudolaguvia tuberculata | reverse complement strand
ATCTTCTAACCTTCTTATCCTCTAATTCAAGGCCCTGGTGGTCTGCTGGATTCTATTCCAGTGCATATAGGATGAGAATTGATTTCAATGTTAGTCACAAGGTGGTGCTGTCAACCAAGAATACAGCGTTTGATAGCTGAGGACATCTTTGAGCTTTTCTACCATAGGGTTAAATGGATTCTCTATTACAAATTAAATGATTAATTATGAAACCTAAGCTTAAGGTTTATAGACAGATTAAACAGATCTTGGATGTTATGGTGCAGTGGTGGCTCAGTGTGATCTGGAGACCACCATAAGCAAGAGCCTTAACCTTTTCTGCTCCAATGGTGCAGCATCACAGCTGAGCTTGCAATCTGACCCTTTCCGCCCAAGGTAGCATATGTGAAGAAAAGCATTTCACTGTATGTTTTACAGTGTATAATCATGTAAGTGATAAATGAAATTGGAATTTATTTTCATTTATTTCCATTGAGGACCTTGTACTGTTGCTGATTCAGAGATTTCTTCGGGAGAGACTCTGTAACACAGTTAAAGCCCTGAGGTGTATAAATGAAACATGTTGACTGAATAAAGGATTTAATAAATAATGCACATGTTACTGAAACATGGCCTTTCCTCCTTCCTGGAATGTAATTGGGCGCCCGAGGCTTTGGAGTCCAATGTCAGCCGGATTGCTGTGTCCCTATCGCTGTGCACATATCAGCATTTCAGTCCTATTCATTTCTCTCTGTTTGTACCCCTCGTTCTATATTCTCTATTCGTACTATTCTCTATTCTCTTTGCACCCAGCTGAAATTGAGTTTGCTATGTTTCCGCTCCCTCGATTCAGTTTTGTGTCATCTCTTTTCTGACACTTGATGAGGACAAAGAGAAGGTGAGTGAGAGATCAGGTAAGAGCCAGGGCTCGAGTAGTTATGAGGCCACAGTGAGTGCCACTTGGCCTTTAAACAACAGATGGATGTGCATTGTGTGTTTATAGCACATCTCTACGAACAGCCGTCAAGTGTAGACTCAAGGCTTTGTTTGTCGTTCTCATGGATATTAATGAGAGTGAGAGGAGTGAGATGGAAAAGAGAAGGAATAAAAATAAGATAGAGATGAGGATAAACAACAAAACTGCACTACCTTTGTTATATTTTTCATCACATATCTGTTCAGTATGTATTATTATTAGGCAGTGCTTTGAGATATGTATGACGACAGCTGAAATAATGATCACAGAGGCAAATAGGATTATGTAGAAACTTGGTTAAATATTAGAATATTTAGTGCTATAAGTGCAATAAAGACATCAGAATATATTTGCTGGTGTATTTGTAGGTGTTAATCTGGAAATAGGGTTTCAAGCTATTGGCAGACTCTTAAATTAGGCCCCTAACCTGCCTCTTGCTCTAGGGGTGCCTTCATCACTGACCCCCAACCTTCTAAGAGATGCAAAGAATCAAATTTCATTGTGCTACTGAATATGTGAGAAATACAATTCATTCATTCATTCATTCATTCATTCATTCATTCATTCATTCATTAATTCGTTCATTCATCTTCTTACCCGCTTATTCCCTAATTTGGGGTCACGGGGCTCTGCTGGTGCCTATCCCAGCACACATAGTGCAAGAGATGGGTGGTACATCCTGGACGGGCTGCCAGTCCATCCCAGGCCAAAAAGAGAGGATAGACTTCATTTCACTTACTATCCTAGGTCTATTATCAGCTTGGTAAGACAGGATTCTCAGTGCTTGTATGCTATCTATCTAGTTTAATTCTCTCTTTGTTTTAGATTGCTGTTAAATTGAGCATTAGTTGCCTGCTACTAGATTCTAAACATCAGATTAGAGCTTTAGTCTAAGTAATGTCTGTGATGACTCTTAAACTCACCTTCTGCCGAAGTTTCTTTGGATAAAGACATCATACTCTATGTGAGTATAGAGACTATGGACATGTTGTGTCCTTTCTACTTGATCATTAAAATCACCACAAACACTACTTTTAATCTAAGTATTACACTTTTTCTTTTATCTTCAACTACTGATGTTTTTTTCTCTAATGAACTTATTTTTAATGTTCATTTAACCTGTAGAATTTTAGCAGTTGTATTACCATCATCTATCTTTCCGGTGTGGGTCAACTCATTTATCTTTCCTTAGCTTTCTTTACTTACAGTCCATAATGGATACCAAGATCACATTAGATAACAACAGAGACCTTGTATCTTCTCAGACTTTCTAAGACACCAGTACATCCCAAACCTCCTCCTCTCGATTAACCAAATCAGTCAGACTATCTGAACATCAGTCATGGTTCTGTGACTAAGACTCTTCATACCATTTGATACACTCAACCATCATCATTCCTTGTTCTTTTTGTTCTTTTAGCAAATTTCAATATGGTTTTAGACTTTCCTTGCGGTGCATCACAAAGCCTGTCTTTTATTCTTCTCTACCACAGGTGGACGATGTCATTCTCACGCCACGTCCTAATAAATATTTAAAATAAAAATGATCTATCTATTTTTTTCATTTTATTGTAATAAAATGTAAGAAATGGAACAGCCTTGAAATTTCAATTACAGTGCTGTCGTAAAATACAGAACTCCGCTGAAAAATGTTGATCCTACTGCTTTCTCCTTAATACATTTCATTACATTTTATTCCTGGGTTCTGCTGTGAACAAGTCTTTTAAACAAAAAGATTTTTTGGTATTTTACTCAAATCTGCATTAATTATGGGGCGGCGCGGTGGCGTAAAGGATAGCACAGTCACCTCACAACAAGAAGGTCCCGGGTTCGAATCCCGGGCCGGGATCTTTCTGTGCAGAGTTTGCATGTTCTCCCCACGCTTGGGGAGTTGGTTTCCTCCGGGTGCTCCGGTTTCCTCCCACAGTCCAAAAACATGCAGATTAGGTGGATTGTTGATTGTAAATTGTCCATAATGGACAATGGTTGTTTGTCTATGTGTTGCCCTGAGATGGACTGGCGACCTGTACAGGGTGTACCCCGCCTCTCGCCCTATGTGTGCTGGGATAGGCACAGCAGACCCCCATGACCCCAGATTCGGGAATAAGCGGGTAAGAAGATGAATGAATGCCTTAATTATGACTTGATAATTAAGGCATTCATTCATATGCCTGAATTATTATCACCATTTAGTTTAGTAAAAAAGTCAGCAAATACACACATGCTCAAACACACTGTTTCACAGAATCATAAAACGTCCAAAAAATTTATTGCTAAAGACTGTGATTAGACAGTGGTTTTATCTTTCTGTCAATTTTCAGCACTACCAGTTGCCTCTGCGAGGTCCCAGAGCAAGGCCCTTAACTCCCAATTGCTCAGTTGTATAACAGAGTAAAATAAGTCACTCTGCCAAATAACAGTGTCTGCCAAATGCTGCTAATGTAAAAGTAACATATCTATACATGTCTATATACAGTATTTGTATGTTTAAATATAATATAAATGTAAATATCTTATTTGTCAATGTAAATATCTTATTCGATTAGATTTTTTTTTTTTGTTAAAGCACTATAGAAATAAAGGTGACTTGACTTTATTCATTCATCTTCTTACCCGCGTATTTCCTACTTCGGGGTCACGGGGTCTGCTGATGCCTATCTCAGCTCATTTAGGGCGAGAGACAGAGGTACACCCTAGTCGCCAGTCCATCGCAGGGCAACACCTAGACGATCAACCACTCAAACTCACATTCACTCCTATGGACAATTTAGAACTACCAATTGATCTAATATGCATGTTTTTGGATTTGGGAGGAAACCGGAGTACATGAAGAAAACCCACGCAAGCGTGGGAAGAACATGCAAACTCTGCATTGAAAGATTCCCGGCCCGGGAATCAAAACGGAGGAAACATTCTTGTACCTTCTTGTTGTTAGGCGGCCGTGCTAACCACTACGCCACTGTGCCGCCTAACCCTAACCCAGGTGATTTGACATGACATGTAAAAACACCTTTAATCTTGCCAGTTTATAGACATTTTTCACTGTCAAAACTAAAAAAAAACATACAGTGTGTGAAGAAAAAACAAGTTTGTGCTAAAACTATTCTTTCCAAAACTCTCAAAGCCCATTTGTCAGGTAGAGTAAATCACCTGTCACTGTTAATGTGTATTAAAAATGTATGATATATTGGGCTTTAAAAGATGAATGGAATAAAATGTTTTATCAATATTTAATTAGAGAAACACATTCCTCATTTAAATATAGATAGTTACGGTATGTAGACAGGTCGTTCTGAAAAAACCTTTTTACATTTAATACACCAAAATATTACATTATCGTGTATATATATATATATATATATATATATATATATATATAATTGTGCTTAGAAATGTACAATAGGTGCTAGGAAGATGTTGTTCATGTGTTTCTCTGTAAATATAAGGTTTATATTAGCTGTATTGGGTTGCCAGATTATGTGATACTGCTACATTTCCAAACAGACAAAAAATATAGGGGGAATCAATACAACCTGGAAATAAGAAATTTCAGTTAAAAGCTCTTACTGACACAGTTAAGATGAATTTCTTCTGCAAATTAATGCAGCAAATTTCAGACTTAAAATATCTCAAATTAATTTAATTCATAGGGTGCCGTAGTGGTTAGAACAGTTGCCTCGCAACAAGAAGGTGACAGGTTCATTTCCTGGGCTGGAAATTCCTGTGCAGAGTTTGCATGTACTCCCCGCACTTGTGTGGGTTTCCTCCGGGTATTCCGGTTTCACACTAAAAAATATGTCCATACGAGTGAATGTGTGTGTGAATGGTTTTTTGTCTCTGTGTGGCACTGTAATGAACTGGCGACCTGTCCTATGTGAGCTGGTATAGGCTCAGACAGACCCCCATGACCCCAAATTAGGGAATAAGCGGGTAGGAAGATGAATGAACTTAGAGTTTAGATTTTGGGTTATTTAACATAATTGCAATTATTAGCAATTAGTTTTGATTTTCAGCGAACAATTATAAGTATTGTGACATTATGTTTGGACACTAAAGCTTGCACAGTATTGCTTCACTGTGACCGTTATATATTCCAGAAAAGAACGGCTAGAATGAACATGGGAATGACCTTATTTTTACAAAATCATTGTGTAACATGGATTAGATGGATGCCAGAAAGTTCTATTTGAAGTCACTAAAGAAACAAAATGCCTTTTTAATATTAGAACTGCACTCCGCATCATGATCTGTAGACATTATGAGGAAAGGAACATGAATTTTTTATCTGAGAGTGAAATATGGAGTCATGTTTTATTGAGAGCTTTAAGTTTAGCCCCAGATCATTGTTCACACCCACAGAGGAGCGATGGAGCTTAGATCTGCTCATCAAGCAAAGAGCACTGAGCGAGCAGGGCTCCGACCCCATGAAATGGCATGTCCACAAAATTGATTAAAGCATAAAGGTAAATGTTTGTCTTTTGTCCTCTTTAACCTCACCAGATTTTCTAAATGTTTTCACTGGGATGTGTACCAGTCAGTGGTGAAGTATTTCCTTTCCAAATATATAGATATATTTGTTAATTTTTAAATTTAATTGTTACTTTAATTAAATCATTTTTGACAATAAACATTACATTTATTTATCTTCTTCTCCCTTTTCTTTCGGCTGCTCCCATTAGGGGTCGCCACAACGAATCACTCTTCTCCAAACTACCCTGTCCTCTACATCTGCCTGTTTCACCCCAACTACATTCATTTATATTTATCAATATCAATTTATCAGTAATGAGCCTGCCAAAGAAATGGGAAACTCCTACTCAACTAGAGAGTGTGAGTAAAACATTTACATTTACAACATTTGGCAGAGCCTATTGACAACTGAGCAATTTGCGGTTAAGGGTCTTGCCCAAGGGTCCACAATGGTGGCTTGGTGGAGCAGGAAATGAAACCACGATCTTTCTGATATCAAACACCTTGACCACTAAGCCACCCTTTCCCATATATATATTTATGCACTGTATGACAAATTTTGAATATATAGAGTTTGCATGGGAGAAAATGCGCAGAAGGATCCCCGGCCTGGGAATCGAACCCGGGACCGTCTTGTTATGGCGCGATCGTGCTAACCACTTCGTGATGACGCCACCATGGTCAGAATGTATATTGTGTTGAATTTGCCCTTAACCTACATTTATCTGATTTCAACAATTAAGCTATTGCAGGTTAAAGGACTTACTTATGGACCCAGCAGTGGTAACCTGGTGATGCTGGGACATATCAACCGTTTGTATTTAAATGGGATATTAGCCAGAACCACATGCTTAGTATCCATCATGGAACTGTACAGTGTTTAAAGGAAAGATGTCTATACACTGATTGTATACCTATCATTAACATTTATAGCTTCCAAGCCAGAGGATTTAGCGTTTGATCGGCACCACAATAATGTGAAAGCTTTGAACCATTTGGATGTGTATGTGTTTTGCAGGGAAATCCAATACACTGATTTGTGGATATGATGTTCAGATTCAAATGTGTAATAGAATTCTGAGTCTAAAAGCCACCCCACACCACTAAGTCCTAGTTAATAAGCAGCTGCTCAATAGTGCTTTATCATACACTCTTGTGTCTCTCCTCACAAGTCAATGGACTGATCACTATTCTTCGTCATAGCCTTCTAACTTCTGTCTTTACTTTTGCAGGATCTTGTTGTGATTTGTAAGTCGAACCTACCTCCCTCACCCATTTTTTGTATAAAGTATCTCACACTCTTTATTCTACTCGTGCTCACTTTCCCTCTCTCTCTCTTTTTCATTCCCTCCCTTGTCAGAAAGACCCATTGGTGAAATACTGGGTGATTAGTGATTGCTTTAGAAGTACAACTCTGACAGGCATACTTATTAGGCCAGTGGTCTTAGGGCTGAACAGCACAATTTCTTCAAACCCAAAGTGAATGAATTGAACACACATTGTTCACTTTTTATGGCGTTGAAGAAAAATTCTAAAAGCTACTTTACTCATGTAAGTTCAGATTCAGAATATTATTATTTTTTTGTAAAGAATAGTTTTTACAGAATGGTTGTCAATTTATTTCCATACAGAAAATTTATTTCATAATTCTGTTCTTATTTCTTATAATTGGCAAATGCAAATTGTACAAAATGTGGCTGCTAATATATTTGCTGATGATTCAGCTCTGTGTGAAAATTGTTTCTATTTTTAAATTTTCTAATTGCCTAAATAGCATTGACCAGTTCTCCATAAAAGAAGTTTATTCTGACAATAAACTTAAATCAGATACTGTGTTTTTTAATTAATTTCTAACAGCTCAAACACTCATGATTGTAAATGATTGTAATTAATATTATATCTAATATGTCTATTAGGGCGGCCTTGCAACGAAAAGGCCCCGTGTTTGCTTGCATGGCTTTCCTCCGGATACCCCGATTTCCTCTCACAATCCAAAAACATGCAGATTAGGTGGATTGGTGATTGTAAATTGTCCATAGGAGTGAATGTGTGTGAATCGTTGTTTGTCTATGTGTTGGCCTGAGATGAAATGGTGAACCGTCGAGGGTGTACCTCCGCCTCTCGCCCTATGTGTGCTGGGATAGGCACCAGCAGACTCCCGTGACCCCAAATTAGGGAATAAGCCGGTAAGAAGATGAATGAATGAAAGAATATTTATATTTTTTCAGTCTGGAAATATTTGATTAAAGTCACATCCCCTTGGAAAATATTTAGAAATTACGTTGTGGCTCCATTAGTCAGATATCTACAGACCTTTGCCCATAAAGTGTACTTTACATTCTAATGCTAAACATTTGGAATTTTCCATCTGTAACCATCTGTTTTGCTCTGCAGACTTTTTGTCAACACACCTAGATACACTTTTTGTTGGGAAAAGTATAGTTCTGGATAAGAATTTTCACTCTTAACACAGAGCATGATTAAGCGCTGTTGGGGTCTTTGCATAATTTCTTGTCTTGTGTATAATACTGGTTGTGTTCTTCTGAATAAGGGTCACACGGGTATAAGGAGTGGAAGTAATCAGAGCTGCAATCACACTTCTGACTGCTCTCCCCAGGGTTTTGGCAGCGTGATAGCTTATTCTAATGACCACCTTCTCTTCCCTTTCCAGATCTCTCAACCTTATCGGCTGTTATTATTAATTTTAGATGTTATTAAAGTTCACAATCAGTTAAAAAGAATAAGTTATATTTGTTTTAAAGTCTTAAAAAAATGTGTTATGGTAATGGCTTAGTGGTTAAGGTGTTAGACTAATATCAAAAAGACCAGGATTAGATTCCCAGCACCACCAAGCCACCACTGTGGGTCTTTGTGCAAGGCCCTTGCCTTCCAAGGGTGTCTGCCAAAATGTAATGTAATGTAAATGTAATGATTGTTAACAGAGCAAATTAAATGTAAAAAATTAATTTTTGTGACTATATGTGAACAAGGCAAAAGCTTAAAGATATGATAAATGTGGTACAGTGGTGGCTCAATGGTTAAGGTGCCGAGTTGTTGATTGGAAGACCTGGGTTCTAGCCCCACTTCCGCCACTGTTGGGTCCTTGAGCAAGACCCTTAACCCTTCCTGCTGTACAATAAGCTGGCCCTGCACTATGACCCCCAACTTACACATCTGGGGATATGTGAAGAAGATTCCGTTCCCTAAATTATGAAGAGGAGTAACATAAACACTAATAGGCTAAAGTGTAATCAGTTAAAGCCTAAAGGAAAAAGGGAGGATATAAGAAAGATGGATGAATCAGTTAAAATGTCAGCAAGGTATGAACTTATAAAAGGGCTTGGAAGCAATTGCAGTTTTACGGTGGAGCCTAGAGGATTGGCACCAAGCCAAGGGCAAATCTACCAAAAAAATAACAGTGGGGGAGTGGGGATATCATTGAAAAGTATTAACCTCCTACTCACACTTTTAACATTATTTACCATTAGCATGCAGTTTATATAGGTACCAGTGTAAGCTCCAAGCCTGTTATTATTCTCTAGCTACAGATTTCCTGAAGAAGCTGTCTAAAGTACTAATGGGGAAAAGTTATCCACAATCATATAGCAACCTGATTTAGTAAAGGTTTGTGCTTATAAAAACCCCAAAATAACTTAATGAAACTATCAGTCAGGGCCAGCAAACTACAGTTTGTTCCATGAAACTGTATTGATTTATTCCCAACAGTTTATTCTCCTGGGCCATACAGTGGTTAGCACAGTCACCTCTCAACAAGAAGGTTCTGGGTTCTCCCCACCCTTTTTATCCAGGTACTCTGGTTTCCTCCCACAATCTAAAAATATGTAGGTTGTTTGGTGATACTAAATTTCCCATAAGAGTGAGTGGGAGAGATTGTTCATCTATGTCTGGCCCTGCGATGGACTGGCAACATGTCCAAGCTCCAGCAGACCTCCGTGATCCTGAGTTGCAGAATAAGCAGGATAGAAGATTCATTTTGTAGTATTTTTCTCTGCTATACTGCTTCCAGTTTGTGTATGTGGATGTTGGATTTTTTGTCCAATCAGATTTCATGTGCAGCCTTGTTAATCTAATGAAGGAATTATATATTTTATTATAATATTTGTATGGTTTAGGGATGTTATTAGATAAATATTGTTTGTGAACTGTTCCAGATTATGTTTGTTTGTGGTTGTAGTGTAGAGGTTTGCAATTTTAACAGGGTTTTTAAAAAATGTCTCTCAGCTGATGAAGGGAACACATATTTCTCATTTTTACCGCTATAAAGGTTTTTAAAAACTATTTTATTGTATTTAATCTATTTTATTCATTTTATATCATTAGTATACAATTAGTACATTCATTCTGAGATAGGCTACCAATCATAAGTAAGAGTGTGTACTGGCAAGGGCCTTATGATATAATACTTATCCCAATATACTGTATAGGTCACAATACAATATATTACGATATATTGTAAGACCATACATATTACAATACATTATAATTTTTTACATAAAATTTAAAATTAAACATACAATTACATAACTTAATAGCTAAAATTATTTTTCCACCATTTTTTCTTCTGAGACACGCACTAAGGGTTTTAATTGAATAATCAGTTTAATGTAGAAATGTTTAAAAAAGATAGTTAATAATAAATGTCTTTATTGATCAAATAATTTTAAAGCACAATGAAATTTAAAATAGGTAGCTATGATTCAACGGCCCTAGAACAGGAGTGATAGAGTTTTGAAGAACACCGTTTGTTTTTTTTAAACTTTGGAGTTCTTGCTCTAAAACCAAATTGATACATAAAGTATTGGAAAAATGACTGTAGAGCTGGTTTCTTTCAATCGGTTTCCAGCTGTCATTTCATTCAATTTTGGAGCCAGTATTGATTAAATGTACTTAGAGCAGAATGAATTCTGTCTAGAAAACTCCAGTGAGTTGAGTTATAAATATTAAGCACCTTAGGGAAATGTGAGTTATGACCTGTTCTTGCAGTCGGTATGATTAAACATAGACTTTCCACCCATGATGTAATAATCATTACATCCCAGAGTGCTAGCAAAAGAAAAAAAACTGACTTTGTTTTAAGGCAGAACATTAGGTGCAAGATTTTATGTATAATTTCAGTTATTATCATGTAGAGCCTCCAGAGAAGTGCCAGCATCATTTTGCTGCATGATAATGGGTGGCTGACCGGATCAGAGGGATACTGGGATTTTTAGAAAGTCATGATCGATGCAGCAAGACTAAAACATTCAAGATGGGAGTAATTTATGAAACCTGCAACTCAAAAATGCTCCAATCTGAGCCTCCATCATCGGTGTACTGAGTCAAAATCCATGAAAATCACACTTTTGAAAAAGCCCATCTGTACTAGTGAGTGATTAAGTGAGTGAGCATATGGACGGCTCTGTATTGCCAATATCAGAGCACATACTGTAAACCTCCGAGTGAATTATAGAAAATAATGAAACTTTAGTGATATGTGTGTGTGTGTGTGTGTGTGTGTGTGTGTGTGTGTGTGTGTGTGTGTGTGTGTGTGTGTGTGTGTGTGTGT
>JAOTRA010000039.1:2991716-3020344 GCA_026260255.1 Pseudolaguvia tuberculata | reverse complement strand
TGGAGATGGGAGGGCGAGAGATGGAGATGGGAGGGCGAGAGATGGAGATGGGAGGGCGAGAGATGGAGATGGGAGGGAGAGAGATGGAGATGGGAGGGATGGAGATGGAGATGGGAGGGAGAGAGATGGAGATGGGAGGGAGAGAGATGAAGATGGGAGAGAGATGAAGAGGGAGATGGGAGGGAGAGAGATGGAGATGGGAGGGAGAGAGATGAAGATGGAGATGGGAGGGAGAGAGATGGAGATGGAGATGGAGATAGAGAGAGATAGATATGGAGATGGTAGAGAGATAGATATGGAGATGGTAGAGAGAGAGAGATGGAGATGGGAGAGAGAGAGACAAAGATGGAGATGGGAGAGAGAGAGAGAGAGAGAGAGAGAGAGATGGAGATGGGAGAGAGAGAGAGAGATGCGGGACAGAGAGATGGAGATGCGCGAGATAGAGATGGAGATGCTCCTGAGAGAGATAGAGATGGAGATGCTTGTGAGAGAGATAGAGATGGAGATGCTCGTGAGAGAGATGGAGATGCTCGTGAGAGAGATGGAGATGTGGGAGAGAGATGGAGATGTGGGAGAGAGATGGAGATGTGGGAGAGAGATGGAGATGTGGGAGAGAGATGGAGATGCAGAGAGAGAGAGAGAGATAGAGATAGAGATATGGATGTGGGAGGGAGAGAGAGATATAGATGTGGGAGGGAGAGAGAGAGAGAGATGAGAGAGAGAGAGAGAGAGAGAGAGAGAGATGAAGATGGAGAGAGAGAGATGAAGATGGAGAGAGAGAGATGGAGATGGGAGAGAGAGAGATGGAGATGGGAGAGAGAGAGAGAGAGATAGAGATGGGAGGGAGATGGGAGAGAGATGGGGAGAGAGAGAGAGAGAGATTGAGATGGGAGAGAGATTGAGATGGGAGAGAGAGAAATGGAGACGGGAGAGTAAGTTGGAGATGGGAGAAGTATGGAGATGGGAGAGAGATGGGGGAGAGTGAGATGGGAGAGTGAGATGGAGATGGGAGAAAGAGAGAGATGGAGATAGAGACGGAAGAGAGTGTGTGATACAGATGGAGATGGGAGAAATATGGAGATGGGAGAGATATAGATGGGGAGAGAGATATAGATGGGGAGAGAGATATAGATGGGGAGAGAAAGCTTATTCTAATGGTTTTTTGTGTGTCTGAGCAGAAGACTTGGAGGAAGAGAAGGAGACACCCACAGAACCAGATCTTAGTGAGAAGCAGAAGCATCAGCTCAGACACAGGGAGCTTTTTCTGTCTCGCCAGTATGAATCGCTTCCTGCCACACACATCAGGTAAATACACACAGCTGTGCTTTCACAAACAGTTGCAGTGACTTTGGTCTGGTGCCTACAATCAAACCATTGTGTGTTGATGTTCTTGTGGTTGATTGTGAAGGGCAGTGTTGAGACAGTTACAAATTAAATAAATGTCTACTTGTAATCCAATGGGAACCATTTTTATTTGACTGTCAGGAAATAAAACACGTGTGAAGATATAATACATCACAATATTTTGCAGTACAATACATAAAATGATCTGTGACCAGATAAGTTAGTCTGTCTCAGCATTTGCAGTAGGATAAAATCACACACACAATGTTTGCTTGTTGCAGCTTTCTCCAGAGTCTTATTGGCCTGTACCAATCTCATTCTACTCACTTGCTGTTGGAATATAAAAGCAGAGTCATTAGAGTTCTACTTCCCCACAGGTGCACTGTAATTTCCCGGGTCTCACGTCTGCTTATTCCTCTTTTGGCTGCGATGCTGCATGCTGCCGTGACTCTTTATTTCCACAAATGAATATTAAAAACTATTTTTAAAGTTTAACAGAAAGTAAAAATTTTTCTGTCATGTTTGCTAATGAGACAACGACCGTATGTGTCGGTGACTCCACTGAAGCGATATAGGAAAGAGTTTGATATGCACTAATAGGTTTTAATTAGCAAGGCCCATTTCCTACAAATTTGATTCTTAAGCATCTTAAAATATCTTAAATATACTTTAATTAAAAACTTTCATTGGTAGTGTAAAAACAGTCTCTGTTCATATTGACCCGTTTTTTGTTTTATTCCCTAACTCAGGGTCATGGGTATAGGTAGAAAGGCATTGGTACACCCTTGACAGGTTGCCAGTCCAATCAACTTAATGCATTGTTCATTCTAAATGTGACAATAATTCTAAATTATTGTCAGGACTAAGCCAGGATCCACCTGCAACCAACGCCCGACCTCACCCGATTATTAACCAGATACACCTGCATCTCATCATTCCATCTCGATCATTCATCCTAGTCACACCTCTTTAATTAGCCACTTTCTGGTCACCCTGCTTCAGGTCTTATTAGTACCAAAGCTAGATAGATCAGGGGCTTAGCCAATGTTTTGCTTTGGCCTTGAAAAACAATGGCAAACAATTTACATCTCAATTCCCATCGCAATTACAGCATAAAACCTACCCATTAAAAAAAGATCTGCCATACATAAGCAGTGTTTGAACTCGACAACAATAAATACCTGTATCTCAACTCCCACTCCTAGCAGCTTAAATTTATTATCCACCCCAGTGCATAGCAATGTCTATCAACAAGACCGCTTGTGGGAGCAGCCTTACTTTTGTCACAAGAACACACATCTAAAAACTTAATTTTAATGAATTCCTTAATTAATAAATAATAATAAAATAAAAATGTTTGTCAATGAGACTAAAAAACTGTGTGAATATTATAAAGTGTACTTGTGTAAACTACCATTACAGATTTCAGTTCAAACATCATGGATCAGTGCATATTGCTTGTTATATGCCATCTAAATGTTGTATCAACACAAATTGTTGAAGGTAAAGAAAAATTATTAATGCTGTAGTTAGCTGCATCAATATTTGTACTCAGTCCTACTGTCTATATCAAGCTTGTATCAATGATTAATTTATTAAAATGCTTGCTGTGGTTTTCATGGTTTACAAAAACAATAAGAGCTGCAACAAGTACTAAAACCTCAAAAACAATTAATACAAGAATTAATTAATTCATTCATTCATTCTTACCCGCTTATTCCCAAATTAGGGGTTACGGGGGTCAGCTGCACATATACCAGGACACATAGGGCGAGAGGCGGGAGTACACCCTGGATGGGTCGCCATTGCATGTCAGGAAAACACATAGACAAACATCCATTCACTTCTATGGACAATTTAGAATCACCAATCAACCAATGTTTTTGGACTGTAATTCCAAAAAAGGTATATAATATATTTCAGTGAATTATTAACTGAAACACGCCAACCTATGAACGTAATAGCATAAGTAGATTGTTAAATAGGTTTAACAAATTAAATAAGGATAAACCTGTACTTGGTGTTGGGCCGAATATTAGGGCTGTGCATCATTTAATTCCTGTACTTATAAAATCATTCTAATACCAAAGACTGATTGTGACGTTATATGTATGCTGGGAGACCCACTTGACCCCGAATTTGGGAATAAGCGGGTAAGATGAAAGAATGAATGAATGATAACCTACACATGGTACTCGTAATCTGAGAAAAAGATTCTGAAATTAAATTCCTGCAAAACCAGTGACAATGGCAAGAGAGACAATGGCAAGAGATTTCTAAAAATGAGTAGCTGTCATAAGCAATCACATGAGATTTTTATAGGGCTACTAAATTCAGAAGTGGGATGGCACATGAGATTATTTTTGTATTTGTGGTGATAGTCTTGTGAACCCCTTGTTGAAAGCTTTAGCACCATTCATTAGCAGCATCAAGCTGTAGTTAAATTTTAATTATGATTCAGATGGGTTGGGTTAGCCAACACTTCCTGTCTGCACCAAATTTGACACTTCTTAGAAACGATAAAGAAACCGGCCCTGTGCTAGGTTCTATAGACCAGGAGTTTGCAACCTGCGACTCCGGGCCGAAAGTGGCTTTTTCATCCCTCTGCTTTGGCCCCATGTGGATTTGAAAATAAATAATAAATATTTAATTTATTAGATCTAAATATGAAATTTATTTTCATTCATTCATTCATTCATCTTATTACTCGCTTATTCCCTAATTCGTGGTCATGGGGGTCCGCTGGCGCCCATCCCAGTGCACATAGGGTGAGATTTGGGGTACACCCTGGACAGGTCGCCAGTCAATCTCGGGGCAACGCATAGACAAACAACTCCTATGAAGAATTTAGAATCACCAATCAACCTAATCTGCATGTTTTTGGACTGTGGGAGGAAACCGGAGTACCTGGAGATAACCCACGCAAGCGTGGGGAGAAAATGCAAACTCCACACAGAAAGATCCCCAGCCCGGGAATCGAAGCGGGACCTTCTTGTTGTGCGCCAGCCGTGCTATCCAGTACGTCACCGTGCCGCCCCTGAGATTTATTTTAGTGTAGTTAATTAGTTTTATAAATGTGATTCTAATTGCTCTTGTAACATTAAAATAAATTGTTACATTTTTTTGTCGCCTAAAATAATTGTGGGAAGTGGTGGCTTAGCGGATAAGATGTTAGATTAATACCAGCAAGACTGCCACCCCAAGTAGGTAACTACTATGGGCCCTTGAGCAAAGCCCTTAACCCACAGTTCCTCAATAGAGATCAAATGTAAGTTGCTCTGGATAAAAGAATCTGCCAAAAATGTAAAGGTAAAATATGCATCATAACTGCAGACTCACAGAAGCAGAGTTTGCTGCAGCTGGCAAGTTAAAATTTTGATGGCATGAATACAAAGAGGACTCGATTAGACAATGAACATTTTATTTGAAAGTAAATCGCATCTTTTTTGTTGAAGTTGGTTCAAACTGTTCAAAATAATTTAAAAGAAATGTCTTGTTGACTACTCATGACATTTTTTTATTTTCTGCACTTTGTGTAAAGGGAAGATTTGTTGTGGGTTGAAGGGGATTCACTATTGACTCATATGTTACATATGTAAGTCAAAGCACAGACTGTGTCATGGCTGCTGTTATTTCTACCTGTTTTGGAACCAGCTGTGGAAAATCTCTCCCTATTGCATATTCTCCAAGTTTAAAGCTTGGAGAAAGCAAACTTGTTTAACTTATCTGCTATTTGACCTTTGCTCCCGCTCTGTTATCGTACCAGTACTAAAATTTGATATCAGTCACCTCACAACCCTCTTCTTTTCTCACCATCACTTGCACCTTTTTTTATAATCTTGCACTTCATGACACTTCCTTCTCCCCCTACTGTGTCATGGTCTGTGTACGTACGTGTGTGTGCTCATGTGTGAGTCTGATTCTGAAAGCCACTCTGTGTGCTTGTTTTTCTAGGGGGAAGTGCAGCGTGGCCCTCCTGAATGAGACCGAGTCTGTTCTCTCCTATCTGGACAAAGAGGTACCCTAGTTTTGACTGTATTTTTGCTGGCATAGTAAAACTTAGATCAACAGATAATCTGGCAGTATGTTAAGATTATATAAAGAGAATAGAAAAGAAAAGGAAAAGGCTTTGCTTTTTGCACACTGAAACATCGTCATTGAAATTAATTATAACAATTACAGCAACAGCAATTACCTGGTGTGCTGTTTACCATCCTTGGTGTCGCGTAAGGAGCCTGCCAAAATTCAAACGGAATCACATTTACTTTGAAACCTTGCCAGGAATCAATTAACGGTTTGTGGAATGCACTACGAGTTCTGGTTGTGTTTGGCAGGAATATCAGTTACAGTTTACTGCAATACATTGTAATCAACTATGTATTGCAATAAAAAAATTAAAAATCAAAAAAATCTAGTTTCCCATCTGTTTTTTTTATTTACTTGATACATTCAGTTGGATAGTTTTTTTTGTCTTTGTTTGAGTTAATGTTGATGAATATTCTTACTCTTTTGCTATCTGACTCAAACAAAACCACCTTAATTCTAAAGATGAGATGATGTATAAAGTCTACAAAAGTATCTTACACATACAGTTCTTGTAGTTTGTATTTATCAATATTTTTTTGTTTCACCATAATCAGTGAATTCTGTTTTTGTTAAACAGAATATATAGTAAAACCAAGTCATTGTTTGTTATTAGTAAAAATTTAACACATTTCTCGTCTTGATTTGTCACTTCCAAATACCAACATGCTCCACAGTACTGTATCTGCTGTGAGACAGATATTAATAGAGCTAATGATTGGGATTTAGCTTTTCATTAATTAAGACCCCAGATGTAAGCATTGCAGAAAAAATAAGGTTGCCTTTGTATTTGTAAATTTTGCGAATTTGTATCTCTTGTATTGTATTTGTTTTACATTTCTCACTTTTCCTTTTGAAGTATTGAATATGTTTTGTAATGCATTATATTATGATATATTATTCTGTGTTCCATGTATCGTATTGTAAAGCCCGTGTCAGTACACAGTTCTAGTAATTAAGTGTCTTATTTTGCAGTGATTTTCAGACTGGTTTGTTCCCTATAACTCATGTCGGTCTGTCTCCCTGTTTTACTCTCTCCAGGATGCATTTTTTTATTCTCTGGTGTATGATCCAACACAGAAGACCCTTCTAGCAGACAAAGGGGAGATTCGTGTGGGTCCCCGCTTTCAGGCTGATGTCCCCGAAATGCTTCAAGAAGGTAATCGGACACTTTTTTTTATAGTTAACGTTTTACAATTTATTAAGGGTAAAACTGTCAACTTGTTTTTACAGATTTACAGTGCAGAATTTTTTATTTTTTTTAATAAAATCCCCGAAAATATGATCTCAAGGTCCCAGATTCCCTGGTGTTGAGAGCATTAATGGTTATGGTATTCTTATCTATATTCCAGACCTACTTAATTCAATATCTGTGCCTTTTTGGACAAACGAAATGAATAAAACATTCATTACTTCATTCTGGTAATCCAACCAACTTTTACTGCCAGACTTTGTTTAGAAGATTGATTGAAATTGAGTAATTAACCATGAAAGAAAGCACTAGATGAGGTTGAGTGTGACAACAAGTATTTGCAGAGTATTAGGATGAATTTGATTAGCGACTGCTGGTGCATCACAAAAGGAACAGGATAAATTACTATGTCAGCAGTTATGTTAAGTCAAGTGTGAAATTACTGTTCTATCAGCCGCTTTGACCTTACAACTTGTCCCATATCCCCAGCTGCATAAACTTATGTTCTTTGTTTTTTTTGTAACATATGCATGCATATCAACGGAATCCTCGACGCTGATGCAGAAATCTGTTTCAAAGGCAAATTGTTAATGCACGTCATCCTTGCTTAGAAAAAACAGCATTATAATTAAATGAATTTTCATATTTTTGAAAATTAAAATAAAATCATTTAATATTCATTATATAAGAATATTAACTAATTTCTCAGCAATGGGTCTCCACTACTGATTTTATTAACGATGTAATCATATTATGACATGATTGTTAGGGTAATTTTATGCCTGTGTTCTACCTTTAACTTTAGGCAATGTTGTCAAACCCTTGAATGATGATTGATTAAAACCAGCCAATTTTGCTTTTCACTATTTTCTGGCATGAAATCAGTACTCTCAATCCTAATTAAGACACAAAACCTCATCCAAAAAAAAAAAAAAAACCCAATTGCTGCGTTGTTGGTATTGGAACAGCTGATATTTTTTTTGCTGGAATGTGTTGACTCTCTTGTAAGTGAGACACTTTTCTTCTGATAGAAACTGATAATGTTATTTCTGTGTTTAGAATTTATTTTGCAGCTGTGCGGTTTCAGAAAATCAAATATGTCTTTGCGTCAGGTTTATTAGACATAAGAGGAGCGTTTAAAACTTTAATGTCGTTTCACCATTTAATTTGAAGAAATGATTGATTGCTCAATTGTATAAATGTGATGGTCACCCTATACAAAGACATTTTCCTATGTCAGAATGTAAATGTACATTATGTGGTGTAATCAATGCCGCAATAATACTATTTTGTCATATAATCCATTATAGCTCTGCTATTCTTTAGAGGGAAGTCTCTGGACGTGTTTACGAACGATTTTGGCATAGAAAGTTATTATAAATTCTTTGAGACCTTTTAATAGTAAAGCTTTTATAACAAATTGTGTGTGTTTATTGAATGAAACTTTGTACTTTTAACCAGGGGAAGCTGATGACCGGGATCAGTCCAAACTAGAGGTGAAGATGTGGGAGCCAGAATGTCCGCTGACTAATAAGCAGATAGACCAGTTCCTAGTGGTAGCTAGGTAAAAACGTATTTTATGCCAAACAACTGTAGTCACAATATGTTTATTACAATGAATCCAACATTCTATCATAATAAACACATCCGTATGTCATTATACATCATATTTTGCTGTCCCCTTTCAACATAATTATACCGTAATAATAAATAATGTTAATTATATTTTTGTTTGTATCACAGGGCTGTTGGGACCTTTGCTCGCGCTTTAGACTGCAGCAGCTCTGTTAGACAGCCAAGTTTACACATGAGCGCTGCAGCAGCATCACGGGATATCACACTGGTAACACCAGTTGCAGCACTTAGTTTTACAGCTTGCTCTGTCTCTTGTTTGCCTCCTTAATTTATTTTCTATGCCTCTCCTTTCCTCCACTTTGTGGTGACTGAGTGCAGTTCCATGCCATGGACACTTTGCACCGGCATGGCTATGACCTTTCCAGTGCACTGAGCATTCTGGTGCCACAGGGAGGCCCTGTGCTCTGCAGGGATGAGATGGAGGAGTGGAGTTCTTCAGAGGCCAACCTGTTTGAGGAGGCGTTAGAGAAATATGGCAAGGACTTTAATGACATCCGACAAGACTTTGTGAGTCTTCATAACTTATAAAGGTCATACAGAGTAATGCAGACCTGTATAGAAATTTCTTATTGCTTCAATTCATTTCTAGCCAAGGACCTCTGAAACTGCTCAATATTTTTTTCCAAGCCACCTGGGTATAGGTTTATTTTGTGTAGAATGTTTCAAATGTTCTTTTAATAAAGTCATATAACTTGTGTTCCACTGACAGAGAACAAGTTGCTGTTGACTGCTGTGCTTGAATTAATAATTTTGATAGAGTTGTAAATTTCGGCAAGAGATTTACAAACCCACAGGCTGTTCTACAGACCTTTTGCACCTTTTTTGACTACCACAATTTTGTAACAAGGAGTAGATTGATAAAGTAAAGAGGAACGTTAATGTGTGGCATAAAGCAATTATCTCTGTGTCTATGTACACGTAGAATTCAACCTAGAAATTTGTCCTAAGCTTTTAGAATTAAATCGATTTAGATACATTTAGAATGATTGTCAAGCTGTGATTGAAATGAACAGTATTGTATTTGCTCTCTGGGAAATTACTTTCTTTCGCTAGAGACTTGGCATCTTTAGAAAGAACTGCCCTTTGCTTAACCTGCACATTGAAAAGGAATGTACCAGAGTATAAGTGGATATCTAGAAGCTCACGGTTCAATAGTTAATATATCAATTAAATGATTTGCGAAATCATAATGCCAGTGAAATGCTATTATCACAAAGCACTGCTGACCTGTTGTAGGATATACATAATATGGCTTTTGGACACTAGAAGCTTCAGGGATTTTCTGTTTGCTTTAATTAGGTATGTAGTCTACTGTAATACTTATAATGCATTATATAGCCCTGGAAGATTCTAATTATTTTCTAACTCTATCACATAATTATTTTAAATGATAGTATATCAATATTCTAACCTTTGTGTTTTGATGCATATTTGAATTGTTAACTGATTTATCTTTGTTAATATTAAATTTAATATATTAATAAAACCCCCATGTCAAATGACTTCCTTCTCCACTACTGCAGTTGTCGCTGACACATACGACTGTTGTCTGGGTGGAAAAATAAGGGTGCTGTCAGCATTGTATTTGCTGTATTGTTAGCTATTTGTTTTACATTTTCTCAAGCATTGCGATATGTATTGTATTATTAGTATTGTATTATTATGTCTCCTGATATATTGTCATATAATATGTATTAGTATTATATAACAGAATACCATCGTATAAATGTCCTATAATATGTATAGTATTATAAGGATGTTGGATGATTTATTTGTAAGCTGTAGTTTGATTAGGGCCTTTTGCTCATTGTACGCTATGCCCAGTCAGGTGCTCTATGTGGAGACCAAGTCTACAAAGTCTTCCATTACTTTAGATAAAGATAGATTTTGCCAGGCTTTTAGTGTTTAGAGTTTTCCAATGTGCCATTTCCACATGTGCCAATGTGCCATTTCCAATGTGCCAGAAAAAAAAACCATAAGCTTGTTTCATAAGCTTAATAGTACCAACGGACCTTAAAAGAAACTTCAAAGATCCCATCCTCTTGCTGCCTTTTAAATTGGTTACTGTACTAGAGCACATTAGGATACATTGAAATGTTTTTCGAATTCAGCCTCCAGGTATCTGCCAAAGACAGGTGCTCATGAATAAAAATAAGCATCTGCGTGCTAAGCCAATTTTCCATGTCTCAAAATAAGCAAAGAAAATTAAAGGTGTTTTTGTTCCATTCTGGCAATTTGTCTTGGTGTGATGACCACAAAGTGTAATTTTTTATCCTTTACTTAGCTTGTTTCTGCTTTTTCAGCTCCCATGGAAGTCCCTGACTAGCATTATTGAGTATTACTACATGTGGAAAACAACAGACAGATACGTGCAGCAGGTAAGCACAACCACACTAAACAAAAATATCACACAACTATTGTACTGTTGCCATTGTGTATTGTATATTTTACAGATACTTCTAAATGTTTTATTTGTTAATACAGAAGCGATTGAAGGCAGCTGAAGCGGAAAGCAAACTGAAGCAAGTCTACATACCTACTTAGTGAGTTGAAATTTAGCCACCTGCACATTGCTTTATACTTGCTTTATTCTCGTAAATTGATGAGAATTTATAAACTTGTTATAATGTGGATTTGCTATATTTCTCTTATTTTACAGTAATAAGCCAAATCCTAATCAGATCTCTGTCAGCAATGGCAAGATGACCACAGTGAATGGTGCAGCAGGACCAGGCACATATCCTGCAGCTTCTGGGGGCCGTGCATGTGAAAGCTGCTTTGGTGAGTATTTACTGGTTATAATTAGGAGTCTACATAATTCATGTAACATGTAATGCCAAAAGCTTTACATTTCCTAAGTTGCACTCAAAATAGCCCTCAAGAATTTGCAAAAATTGTACTAACCAGTAGTTAGCAATACCTAAGTGGGAGAACAAATGTGTCCTGCACATGATGAGTATGTAGTTAATAGCTTTTAAGATTAGTTAGTAGCTCTTGTTGATTCTTTCAAAGGTTGTCTGTGGAAGTTTTAATTTTTAATTTCTTTAAGTTTCTAATAGTGTTTGACAATTCAATATAAATTTATAATTACCATATTTTCTGGACTCTAAAGCGCAATCTGGTGCGCCTTATGTATTAATTCTGGTTGTGCTGACTGATTTTATGTGGTACAAGGTGATTAAAAATCTGTTATTACTACTACTACTATTAAGTCTGTTTAACTTTAATAGATATACTTACTCATACCACGCACACAAACACACAAACCAAATTACTGATTCACTCACAGAAATCACAGTGGTAAAGGCGCACTGATTAAAAAATTCCCGTTTGCACCACGGCTTAATGTGCTTTGTAATCCAGTGTACCTTTATAGTGTTGGAAATACTAATCAAATAGATTTGATAGCGTAAGACCATATTTGTTTTTTTTCTTTTGCTCTTTAGCCATGCAGTCTCCTCAGTGGTACTCATGGGGTCCTCCAAACATGCAGTGTCGTCTCTGTGTCTCCTGCTGGATGTACTGGAAAAAGTATGGAGGCCTGAAGATGCCAAGCAGAGCCGAAGGAACCGAGGAGAAAACACCCCCGAGCCCTGCTTCAGTTGTAAGCACTTGCTACAGTTAAGACTTGGGGTGTTTATATATCAGTAATGGATATTAAAAGTGGACTAATATAATTTTTTAAGATTCTAAAAATGTTATTTATACAATGCACAGACTTCATAATGTAGTTCATTAGGCTTGGGAAAACAGTTTTATATATGTCCTATTTAAAAATATGCCCTTCTCCAGAGTGAAGTACATTTTATATTTTTTATACAACTAAATAGTTGGGGGTTAAGGGTCTCGCTCAAGGTGCTAGGAATGAAACCCTTATCTTCCACTAGTCCAAACACCTTAACCACTTTCCCTGTGGTAGTGCAGCGTTTAAGTCACAACGGATGGACTGCTTGGTTTTTTTTTCTTCTTGTTTGCTTCTGTGAAGTTTGCTTTTCTTCATGTTTGTTTTCTGTATATTTATCTGAATTGTCTGGGTTTTTCTTCACTGATTATAGGAGATGCGTTCACGTGGCCACAGTCTTCGCCAGTCCTCCCACATGGTTCCCATGAGAAACAGCGGAAGTCCAAAATCCTCAATGAAGACTAAGCAAGCCTTTCTGCTACAGGCCACACGCCTTACCAAGCTGGCGCGTCACATGTGCCGTGACCTCATCAGGCTGCGCCGGGCTGCGCGCCGCCCTTTTGTGCCCATTAACTGTGGTGCCATAAAGGCAGAGTGTAAGAGCTCTTTAAATTCCTAACTTCAATCTTTCTTTTTCTCAACCCTTTACACACAAACTCACACACAGACAAACATACACACTCACACCCATCACTGCACCCTCTTTATTCTTCTTCCCCCACCCACATCTCAACATCTCGCAGTCATTCCTCCCTTTCATTTGTCTTTTATTGTTTTTGTTATTATTATTATTATTATATTATATTATTTTGGGGTTTTTTGTATTCCCCCTACCTCGTTTCCAATAAAGAAAGCCTGTCCTCCATCATTTTGGGTTGCAATCATCTTTTCATTTTAGTTACATTTGTTTCCTTAATTTTTAGTTTGCGGTTTTTTTTTTTCATTTCCTAACATACAGTGAAAAATATATTTGGAGAGTCTGTAAAAAGTCATAAACTTGAAAAAAAAAAAAAAAAAAAGGAGAGTCCATTTTATTATTGCCTTTTACTGTAGCTTGTAGTTAATGCAAGTCCGTATATTGTGTATTTATTTACTTTGCATTTACAGATGGTCCTTTAAGTCTGTTTTGCCTACATGAAACTGTATTTGCACAACCCCTATGATGTTTACTACCCAATCCTCACTGTGACCCTTTCCTCCCCTGACACCGTTCATTTTACTTGTTTGTTCTTTTTCATTCTTAATCATATGCAGCAGTTGTTTTGTTGGCATTGCTTCTGCATGATATCTGTGCTGTGTTTAAAGATGTTTGTAAGGCATAAGAAATTAAAATTACCTGTATAGTAATGAATGTAGTGCCTGTGCCTTGTCCTGCATCTGTAACAGATTCAGGCTTTCATCGGGGGTTTGTAATTACTATTTGTTCACAAGTGAACATGTACATTTTTATGTAAATTTCGACATGTAAAGTTATCTGTGAGGGTTATTGAATTGAGGTTTATGTAGAGTAAATAGATAGTTATATGCACTTGTAGTTGTTTCACTCTTATGCAGTGTAAAAGAAGCAGCTTGGGTAGTTCAGGAAAGAGAAATTAAGTTGAATTTTGTTAGGGTGGTGTGCATGGCCTTGACAACATTTTAAAAATATATTGGTTTGCCTTTATTGATAGGATACAGGGATGAAATGGGGGGATAGAGAGAGAGGGGGGGGGGGCGGTCCGGAAAGGGCCAGAACTGATCCCGAGTCGCCCAGAGCGTAACTACAAAACGGTGCCAGCTGACGACTTTTTTTAATGCTTTGACTATCAAGCTGAGTTAATCGTCTAGGTTACTTATACATTTAAAAGATCCTAAGATGAATTATAAGTTTATTGTTGCAATGTGACAGTTCCTAAGATAAAAAAACAACCAATTGAAACTCGCATTTAGGACAAACTAAATAAATTCAGTGGCATTAAACGATATATCATATTGGTGTGGAAGCAGACTAATCTAGAATAAAATTACTTATCTTTAAAAAAATGATCCAAAGTAAAGAAGAAGCTATTGTCAAGTTGAAGCCTTGTGTCTTTGTAATGGGATCATGAATCATGTTGAGACTCAGTAGTTAGACTAGGAAGTGAACTTTTCGTGACTTCATCTGTATTTGCTTAGTAAATTCCAGAAGACTGAAGCTCAGTTGATTCATTTTAAAACGATGATTTAGACTATCTTGCTATGCATTAGGGACAATTGTAGACTTCTGTTGCTTGAAGTCCTTGATTTGCACAAATAGAATCAAGGGTTAGGCTTATCCTTGAATTCCTTTTGACGGGGGTTTTCAATTTAGTAGGGGCAGTGGTGGCTCAAATGGTTAAGGTGGCGAGTTGTTGACCTGGGTTCAAGCCCCACCAACGCCAAGAAAAAACCTGGGCTCAAGTCCACCACTGTTGGGTCCTTGAGCAAGACCCTTAACCCTTCCTGCCCCAGGGCGCTGTCCAATAGCTGACCCTGCGCTCTCACCCCCAATGTACTAAGATGGGATATGCGAAGAAAAACAGTTCACTATATGTTGTACTGTGTATAATCATGTATGTGACATAAATTGACTTTCACTTTCAAAAATTTTGTTTATCAGAGTAGAGACAAAATAGGGACATTGTGGGACATTTCCGAAGCCTATATTTGTGCAGTTGGTAAGGACACAAGGTAGCAATTTTTAAGAGATTTTATAATGTACCTCAATAAGACGACTAAAATAGTGAAGGACGCTAATTTTACTGCTAGGTCAGTGCTATTTAAACTTTGTACCTAAAAGGATTGTGCTTTAAGGAATTGTGCATAAACTAGAAGGTTGAAAATGGTAATTTTATATGCAGTTGCTGAAATTGAAATCCATTATTTCACATCGCTAGTGCTAGTGCTATTCCCGCTGGTTAGCTATGTTCCAACTCTTCAGTTTTTATTTTATATAAATCCTATTTCTACAAATCCATAATTCCTTATCCATCCTTTGCATCGTGCCTCATATTAAGTTACTCTTCCAAGTTTTGTGCTCTTTCTTCCGCATCTTTCGTCAGACATTCTGTGCTTTCATTCCACTCTTTTTTTCTTTTTTCTTTTTTTATTTCCACCCCCTAAAAGTGTGTTTGTGTCATATCAAAAGAAGATCCTGTAGCATCTCTATGCTATAAGGCATGGTGACCCTTGGGGCATGCGTTTTGATTTGTTTCCTCCTTTTCTATCATATCTTTGTTTTCCTGGTGTAAATGTCCTGTGGGCAAACAAAAAAACAAAAAATAAAACCATGGCTGAAACCATTCTTTCTGCGTCCTTGTAGTTTCATGTGTCTTGTGTAACTGTCCATCATTGTGCCACACTCACACTTTATATTCTAAGTGGATGGGCAGTCGTTACAAAGTTCACCTCCACTGACAGCATGAGCTCTGAACCATTAGCTCCTGTCATTCTGCTATGTCCATGCTTTCATCAAGCGTGTTTTGTGTTTCTTTTTATAATGGGTGTATGTGCGCACACACACACACACACACACATTTTTCTTCATTTTTGTCTTTCTCTAGCCAAACATATTGTAGGCTGTCAATTTCAAATCTGTAGAATACCAATCAGCATGCTGCCTGCTAAAGTATAAGTATAAATGTTATTATAGCTATTGTGTGAATGCATGTGTAAGCTTTAAATCTTAATACTCAAGTATTACATGGTGTTCATTAAATTATTCTGAACAACCAACTCTTCATTCTAAAGTACACTTGCATTTTGGTCAAATAAAATAAAGTTTTTGAAGCTTGATGAGAATCACCAGCTTTAAAGATAATACATCATTTTTAAATTGGTTAGATTAAGTAAACATGGACATTCATCTCTGCAATATTAAAAAATCTTGCATGACATTGCACATTCTTAAATGCAGTTATCTGCGGTCGCAGTCAGCTCCCGAACGTAGTGATCCAATTAGATGCAATGTTCATAAGGCGTTTGTTCAAGTGCAATCAACGCATCTTAAAAACGAACCTTTATTTGCCCAAGGCAACCGATTGGCATGTCTCAGAAAATATTGCACCAGAATAAACTAAAGTAGGTAAGACAGAATTTTTAATGAGAGCATTTTGATTAGATCAATGGGCTAGAGTCAAGGGAGAATAAAAACATGGCTTCTGCCAGAAGATACGACTGCAGCACAACTGATTTACCTTTGAATTTACCTTTGCCTGATTCTTCGTGCAAAGTGTCTATCAAAGAGGTTGGTGATTCACAGCAACATGAGTCTTTCTTGCTTGATGCTACGTATTGACTTTGTCCTGTTCTCTGTGTCTCTAATGCTGCTGGTTGGTGTCTAGACATGATTCGAGTGGCAGAAGGCACAACAGGCCGATCCACCAAACCCAAACCGTCCCAGAGAAGCACACTTACCAGCGTCTTGCAGTACCTTGGTGAGTCACAACAGGCCTCCATTACTGCTACTATTTTCTTGCAGAAAGATAGAACCAAAAATAACTGGGTTTGTCTGTTTCAGAATCACGTCCAGCACCTCATGTCCAGCGTTTTCATCGTACACCTGGTCTGCAGGTCCAACCACCACGCAGACTTCTGTCTTCCCTGCCAAGCTACGGTACACTCGGCATGCTGGGAAAACGTAGTTACCACCACAGCAGCAGAATGGATCCAGAGAGAAGAGCAAATGCACCAGGACAAGGTGCTAACATTTAGCACAACATTTGTGTTTTCTGTTAATGTATTATGTTTATTTAATTAATTAACACGTTTTCTTTGTATTTTTCTTACAGAAAATCAGGGACAAATTGTGGGTCCTACTCTGGTAAGTAGACTATGCGACACTATAAATATTTCTTCGTCCTGATTGAAGAAACATGAAAAGGAAAGGTCTTTACCTTACCCTGTAGATACTGTATATAATTTATAAATCCATTGACCAAATTTGTCTCCAACTTTACAATTCATTCCTGCAGATTGGAATATGAGCTCATTACTTCCTGCTTTTAAATCTTTCACAAGAGTTTCAATTATGGTTCTGTCCTAATACTGCAGGTGAAGCCACTACTTACAGTATCAAGTAGTGGGGGAAGTGGTAGCCTAGTGGTTAAGGTGTTGGACTAGTACCAGAAAGACCGGGGTTTTATTCCCACCTCCACCAAGCAACCACTGTGGGCCCTTGAGCAAGGTCCTTTACCCACAATTGCTCAGTTGTAAAAAAGAGACCAAATGTAAGTCGCTCTGGATAAGAGCATCTGCCAAATGCCTAACTGTAACTGTAACTGTATCAAAGTTAGGCAATTCCTAATACTGCTACTACCGCACTGCAACTGTTTTATTTAACATTTGTCCTATAAAACTTTTCAATAACATCTAAAATAAATCATGTGTAGCACTTGATTGGGAATAGAAAGTCTAAAGATGTAATTTGGTGGTGCTCGGGAATAAAACCCTGATCTTCCTCAATCTCTTTAACCACTTCCACTGTGTCTGTGAACAGTATCCTGAATATCAACTACATTGTCTGTGGAACTAAAATTCATTCATTCATTCATTCATTCATTCATTCATTCATTCATTCATTCATTCCAACCTGTTTATACTCTATTCCGGGTATTCAGGGAATAGCTTGTATAATTATCACTGTCCATTGAATGTTAAAAAATAGGTAATTTCATGTTCTCTTTGGGGCCCCCTAGTGGTCAAAAGCAGTGGTTCAGACTTAAGCCTTTCAAGTGTAGATAATTTTTCATACCTCTTGTCCTTCATGTTTGTATACCATCATGCTCCCCTTTTAACTTCTAACATTTCCCTTTTTATATCCTCAGCAGCACAATGGACGAAGCAGTGGCAGCCCCAGCATACGAGGTGGCAACATGATGATGCGTAAGAGGCGGCCCAACTGGATTGATGCTCCAGATGACAGTTTTTTCCTTGTTTCCAGAGAAACCAGGTACGTCTAACACATGTGAAGCATGCCTTCTCTTTTTGTGCCTTTTGATGATTAAACCGAACTGCGAGCTAGATATTATTTGCGCTTTATTATATACCACTTACTTCATTAAGTATATTGAGTGGCTTACCTCAAACCGTGAAAAGAGTGGCAGAATGCTCAGTTCGCTATTTGCTTAGCCTTTCAGGGATAATTGACTGACTTGGCATGAAATCTCTCATTTATTTTCCAACATAGAGATGCAGCCATCATTTACTAGCTAGTGACAAATGCAAATGGCAGGAGTTGCACATGTGTAATTACAGGATTGGTCACACTCGGTAACCCGAAAGAACCAAAAAGGTTTGGTTAAACTGGAACTCAATAATAGTACATATACTATTGGAATTTTGGAATGGGAAATGTGGTGGTAGTTTGGGAGGAGTTGAAAGCTCATTTGTCTGTCATGTCTGTCGTGTCATGGCAGGAGTCCACAGGTACCCTGAAAGTGAGCATAAGTTACAAGGATAAATATCCACTCCCCTTCCAACCAAAAAAGCATTACATTGCATACATAGAAAGATGCAGTTATTATCTGTGAAAGATTTCCCAAATAATCCACCTCTAGTCAAATCTGTACAATAGATACCAGGTGCTCATTTCTCTTCTGAATCCAAATGATCGTTTCTCAGTCTGCATTAATATGCTCTAGAGTAATTTCTCTGCCTAGATGTGTGCTCAACTTCTGGATGCTTATTAAAAAAACATGTGAAATGATTTTATTTGGGAACAAACTGTGAAATAATAATTAGGCAACAAAATGAATCCTGAAATGGAAACTGTGTTTTCTGGGAGGGGTATTGGGGGGGGGGGTTTACACTAGAGGAGCAGCAAGACTATTATATACCCAAATACATCATGGGTCACAGTGTGTGTGTGTGATTGACTGGCGGCTTGTCTCATTTCAGTGCTGTAGCTGTTAGACATCTGCTCATGGTAAGACCTTGGCCCATTACTGCATTCACACCAACACATACACACACACAGAGTACACACAGACTAGGGCTGCATTCGTTTACAGAATACAAAACAATTATAGTAGACACTTTATTATGGTTACACTTTGAATTATTAGCAAATGTCTGCAGCTTGGCTCAGTTTAAAAAAACAAAAAACAAAAAAAAAACAAACCATGTTCCATAGAGCAGTTTAGGTCTACTTGAAGTTGGACTAAGGAGAAAGCTGGAGGAAAATGCTTCTCCATTGGGGTCCTGTCTGGATGAGCCATGGCCGGCGTGTCTATGCTCGCTGGAGCGGATGCCAGGCTAAATTTAGAGTCTTTGCTCTAAAAGATTAGCCTGTAACTGGCTTTGGAGAGGCTGAGATGAATGAGAATCGTTCTGAGGCTGTGTCTGGAACATGTTTTACATCATCATACAGTGATTAGGAAAGAAAGGTTGTGAAATCCTTCCTGTATTGTTTCTAACTGTCCATAGCCATGACAGACAAGTGATATGCTGTAAATGTGTTAGCGATGAAGGTGCAAGGTTTAGGATGTGTAGGATTCTACGCTTAGTCCAATATGTCCTCAGAGAACCAACATCTCAATTTTTTTTTCTTTGACAGGAAAGCTGTTTTAATCAGCAATGCATGTATTTGCAATTATTCAAGTGCTCACTAACCTACTTGGCTCATTTAATATTTTACTTCTGGATATGATGTAGGGAGTCCACATGACTGACTAATTAAGAAATAATCAGAGGTAAAAGTGGCTGTATGCCTCATAAATTGTGCATGAACATGGGAGCTGGGTTTCCTCCATTAGCCTGATTATTGTAATTATATCCTCAACGCTAAATCAAATTAGATTATATAAACGGTTCTTACTGAATCAAAAAACAAAGCGTAATGCTGCTAGTCACTTAAGAAGGCAATGCATTCCGAGTAGTGTTGCCAAATTGGACGGGTTCCCACCCAGTCGGGCTATTTTGTCTAAATTATGTCAGACCAGACGGCTTCTAGATACAACTGTTGTGTAGTTTGTGTATAATATGTAAACTATGTATGTGTTGTTCTATTAATAATATAGTGCGGTTTGACAGATGTTTCAGGGTGAATTTAAATAGTCATACACCCCCCCTCCGAAAAGAATTATATACACAAACATTTACACTACACAAGAATTACACACACACACACACACACACACATATATATATATATACAGCTTTGCCAAATGTTTGTGGTAATCTGGCTATCAGATTCATGTGTTTCCTCTCCAAACTGTTGCTACAAATAGGAAAGTGTATAGTTGTCTGAAATGTTTTTGTATGTTGTAGCAGTACTTTATTCCTTTACTGGAACTAAGAGACTCCAACACGGTTCCAGCATGACAACGACTCTGAGTACAAAGCTTTTGAGCTCTATTATTACATGCTGGGTTATTATTCTGGAACATAAAATATAACGTCCAGTACATGGACATTAATAGACATCACTAATACTGTTGGAACAGAATGACGAGACATTCACATCTCACTTGCTTCAAATTGGTAAATAATTAATCAAATAGCAAAAAGGGGAATAAATGTGGAATAAGTTGTTTGAAATCGCTTGTGCGTGTGATATTCAGGTGACCACAAACACTTGGCTATATAGTCAAACGAATTAGGCAATTGGGACGATTTGACACTGGAGTTATGCTGGAAATCTTTAATCTCATTTGGGCAACACTGATTGAGCAGCCATACTCTTATAAATGTAATTGTACAGTCTTCAGTTTATCTGTGGGGAAAATCACACATATTCTATGACTAAACCCTGACAAGAACCTGCTTTACTAGGACTTAAAAAATAAGATCAGTGTCGTTTTCTTGTATTAGGTTTTTATTCTACTGTGTTGTTTTCCTTATGTTCCTGGAACTGCAGGATAGTGTACACGTGTGTGTGGTGTGTGCATGTGCATATGTTCTAGCCCCTGTTTGCTCTGAAATAGAGTGGTCTTTCTCTCAAGGGAGAGAATTAGCATGCAGTTGCTAATGATGTTTTTTTGTGGTTCAGACGTACACAAATGCCCCACGTCACGATAACACAACGGCAACATTAGCTTGCAGTAATACAATAACAGCATGCCAGTTCCACTAAGAAAGATTTATGTGTTTTTCTACTGAGCTGCCACTAATGTTCAGAAATATTTAGTTACTTCATTAGTCAGCTAAAAATCATTAAAAAAAAAAAAAAAAAAAGCCAAATAATAGATTAACTTCCAACTGCTGCTACATCAATGTATTGTTTGCGTTTGGAAAAAGGAGTTTTAAGAATGATGGTTTTTAAAATTGTTTTGCTGTCTGTTAAGTAACCAGATCCTTCCTGCATGTGTTCTAGGTACCTATATGAAAGAGGAAATGTTTAATAATTTCTCTTTGGAGACACAGAGGTGACACTGTGGTTGTTTTATTAAATAAGGATATGGAATTGAAATTACAAAGATCTATTTCATGTCCAAGATTCAACTCAATTGCAATGATTTCAATTACATTTGGTAGATGCTTTTATCTGGAGTGACTTATATTTGTGGTGGATTGGCAGACCTGAGAATTAAACCCACAATCATCTGGTCAGCAGGAGAACACATTAACCAGCTACCAATGACACCAACTTTCCTCCAGTTACACCATGTAGAATTCAGGAATAATAGGATCATGGAATTATCTATAAAGAATTTCCAATTGCTGAAATTTCTCAAACAGAATAAATTTATTTTTGTCCCTTTTACCAAATTCATTTGGTTGTAAGTATATACAACGTTATCTCAAACATAAATCTATCTTGTAGCTGCAATATTTTAGATCTTATTTACAATAAACCACCATGTCACCTCAGATCCTCCGTATTGCTCTGTATCTTCTGCAATACCACTATGTCTGCTGCAGCATTACTTTGTATGCTTCTGTCTTAAGCCACAGCATTGGACACGATAATGTTGCAGGAAATGAACAGTCATCGTCTTTTCTTGTGTTGTGATCACAGGAAAGCCCGGAGGCTGCTCACTCGTTCCCAATTAAGAAGAGCCTGTAGGCAGCCATGCGAGCAGATTCATTTGCGCAGGGTCCCACAGGGGCCAGCGCAGGGACCCATCCTCGCACCCCCACACCCTAGTCTACGGATGCGAGGTCCCATCGTGATCCACGACTGAACCCTCATCTGTGCCGTTTCACCTGTCTGCTACTTCCCTTTGATTCTTGCCTCTGATTATGATGCACACATCATAGCCCTGTTGTGTCTGGAAATACAGAAACAGTACATTCCATGAAGCATAGTTTACTAACACTGTGCGCTACGCCCTACAAATGAGGATCTGCATCATCACAGTCCTAAAAGTCAGGGGGCAAATCGAATAATAATATAATGTACAAAGCCTTTCTTTTTTATGTTAAAGATTTTGGGCAGACTCTACTGTAAAGTATATTTGTGTGTTATTTTGTTTGTAATTTCCTTAACACTGCTTTGCAGTATTTTGATGCTCTTACCTGCTGTATGTATTATAACTACAGATTTGTAGACTGTGTTAAACTCTATTTGAATGAAGCCGAGGGCTCCACATGTTGGACACTGATGAAGGGCAAAGTTATGTAAATAGCATGGACTCTCCGAATACACAGTGCAGCTTTTTCTTCCAGTTTTATCTCTTAAGAAAGCCACAAGTTTTATACATTTCATTATGATCCTGTTTTTTTTTTTTGTTGTTTTTTTTTAAAAATTTTTTTATTTCTGACATTGTAATGTGTTTCTGATTGCACTTATCCGTGGAGGATCGTGTTATACTTGATGACTGCTATTTGGATTCTGGAGATCTGATTGGCAAGTATAATCTGATATTCTGCTAAAACTACGAGGTAGGTACAACGAGTACAAGACATTTTCCATATGCCAGAAAACCCAATTGTTAGTTTTGATCTTAGGAAATAATGTAATAAAGAATAATAATTTTAAAATAATTTTTAAATGCTGTTAAGAAAATGAAAAGAGACTATGTGTCCACTGTTTTCCTTTATATCTTCATACATTTCAAATGCAACAAAGCAATGTAAATAATGAAACATGGACGTTGCCATAATGCAAATTCAGGCTGTTTATACTGCATGTGGCCATAATAATCAGCAACTTTTTTTAATTGCCTCATACAGTATATTGTGTTGTGTTTACTTGTATGTCATGTGTTAAGTGAAACATGCCAAAATAAAGAAAAAAGACTGTATATAACCAATAATTATTCTTGAATCTGTCTGTGATAAAAGATGATACTGTAAACATTTATTTACAATGTAATGGCTTACTGTCATTGTAATTAGAATTTTTAAAATCAGTATCTTTTCCTTCTTGAATTATTACAGAAACACTTGCTGTTAGGGGGTTCATGCCACCCAAGATTTGCACAGATATTGGGTATTTTTTGATAAATGGAATTGGTTGTTTTTAAGAAATTGCTTGATAAAATAATTACAGCTTGAATTATTTGGCTCTGATCATCCATCAGTCTCTGGTGAGTGTGTCTACAGTAAAGTGTGCAATTTATGGCAAGAAAAATATCAAGCTCAATAGAAATCATAACCAATCAACTGTTTCCTGCATCAAAACCAGGTGCTGATGGATGGGGACTACAAATATCTTCTTCTTTCGGCTGCTCCCGTTAGGGGTCGCCACAGCGGATCGTTCTTCTCCACACTACCATGTCCGCTACATCTGCCTCTTTCACCCCACCTGCATATTTTCCCGCACCACATCCATAAACCTCCTCTTTGTTGTTCCTCTTTTCCTCCTGCCCGGGACCTCCATCCTCAACATTCTTCTACCAATATACTGCATGGTTCTCCTTATGTCCAAACCATCTCAACCTAGCCTCTCTCACCTTGTCTCCAAAACATCTTACATGGCTGTCCGTCTAATGAACTCATTTCTAAATGGGGACTACAAATATCTAACACTTTTAATTAGCATATAAAACTTCAGGAAGTTTTTACATTACTTTTGTTCTTAAATTATTATGTACTACTATTCTAAATTTCCCAGGCCGGGATCTTTCTGTGCGGAGTTTGCATGTTCTACCCGCGCTTGCGTCGGTTTCCTCCCACAGTCCAAAAACATGTAGAGTGGGTGGATTGGTGATTGAAAATTGTCCATAGAAGTGAATGTGTGTGTGAATGGTTGTTTGTCTATGTGTTGCCCTGAGATGGACTGGCGTCCCGTCCAGGGTGTACCCCCGCCTCTCGCCCTATGTGTGCTGGGATAGGGGCAGCAGACCCCAATGACCCCGGATTCGGGAATAAGCGGGCAAGAAGATGAATGAATATTCTAAATTTTACAGCATAAAAAAACCCTGTATTGGAAACACCTATTGGTTAACCTCTACTAAAACTTGGTTATGTAAACGCAGCACACTCCTTTATTTATCATAACATTTATTGTACAAACAAACAGCAGAAAACGGTATTTATATGTAAAATTTCCAAAGTTTTTTTTACAAAATGTAAGACAAAAATATTTAGGCGTGCTAAATATCATTTTAGATGAAGTATCTTTTTACAGCAGAACATGCAAATTGAATTCTTTCTTGCAGTGTAATGTGCAAAGATACCTTAAGTTTATCTTTAGTCTAAAACAGGTCAGTGACATTCGGCAGAACAGTGAAAGTGGCATAATGTGTCTAGTCCTCAAAATCTTCTAGGTGCTCTTTTTTCCTTGACACTTAGTCGATACTTGGTGAGTCCTGTAGAATTCACTGTTTCTTTTAAAGTGTCTCTGAAGTAGGCAAAAGATAAATTGTAGAGAATGGAGTCAAGAGCAATGTTTAAAAACACAAGGCATAACGAAACACTAAACACTTCACAGACAACAATGTAAGTGGAGCATGAGGAGATATCACTGATGAAGAAAGCCACTGATCCTGTGATGTAATTGGGCAGAAAGCAAAAAGTGAACATCATCAGAACGGTCAAAAGTAAGTAGATGGTTCGTTTTACTCTTCTGTGCTTTCTGAGCTTCCTGTTGCCATGTATTTGGTAAAAGATGCGCACAGAAAAAAATATGACTACCAGAAAAGCTATAGCAAACTCTACCACATGAAGTAAACGATAAACCCTCATGCCTAATCCAGCGTCTGTCCATATGGAAATACTTTGGCAAAGTAGTCCAGGTGAGTTTCTAGAAGATTTCAGTAATTGAGTCATCAGCAGAGGAACACGGATGATCACTATGACAATCCAGATGCCACAGATCAGTAATACTGTGCTCCGAATGCTCATGTGGCAAACAGGATGGTGTGGGTGAACTATCCTATAGAAGCGGTCCATGACCAAAACAGTCATAAAAACGATGCTTCCTGACTGATTGATTAAAATCATGAAAAGATGAAAACGGCAAAAGAAATCTCCAAAAATCCAGCTTCCACGAAGTACATTGTCAATGTGAAAAGGAACAGCAATCAGCAGCAGGACATCAGCCAGCACAAGGTTCAAGAGGAAGATATTGGCTGATTTCCAGGGAGCCTTAAAGCTTAGGAGCCATAGCGCTAGAATGTTTCCTGGCAATCCCAGAACGAAGTCCAAGATCAACATGGGGGTTAAAACAGAACCTGACAGGCTCTGAGCTTCCATGCAAGTGCTGCTGTTGGTCATGTTGGACAACATTCTGACTCGACACCACCTTCAAAAAAACATTATGGTTTTTGATTCATTACCTGTTTTGTAATTTTATAGAATATTAACATTAGCATTAATTTTCATATTAAATTATAAACTTGTTGGCGCCGGTGGCATAGCACAGTTGCCTCCCAACAAGAAGGTCCTGGGTTCAAATCCCGGGCTGGCGATCTTTCTGTGCGAAGTTTGCATGCTCTCCCTATGCTTGCGTGGGTTTCCTCTAGGTACTCTGGTTTCCTCCCACAGTCCAAAAATGTGCAGATTAGGTTGATTGGTGATTCTAAATTGTTCGTAGGAGTGAATGTGTGTGTGAATGTGAATTGTCTGTGTGTTACCCTGCGATGGTCTGGCGAACTGTCCTGGGATAGGCGCCAGCAGACGCCCCGTGACCACGAATTCGGGAATAGTGAGTAAGAAGATGAATGAATTATAAACGTCCATTAATACTTAATTAATTAATTAATTAATATATAATCAAGTCAATAAAAATTAATTCATTTTGCTGACATTATACAAGCTCTGGTAGCGAAATGATTAGCATGATTATCTCCCGGGTTCGAGTCACACAGGAGGGATCTTTTCAGGCAGAGTCTGCCTAGGGTGTACCCCTGCCTCTTGCTCTATGGGCGCAGCAGACATCGAACTAGGTAATAAGCGGGTTGAAAGATGAAAACGTTCATAAACGTCATTACACCTAGTGGTCAAAAACGAGAACTACACCATGTGCTAATAACCCACTGATTAGGTTGCCAGTCAATCACACATTTTTGGACAGTGGGAGGAAACCAGAGTACCCAGAGGAAACCCACGCAAGCCCAGGGAAGAACAGGCAAACCCCGCGTGGAGAGACCCCACCTTTCAATCTTTATTATCTTAACTATTTGTATGTAATTTAACTAAATCAAAAAGAAGACTTTTATTGAAGTTGACACGACCATTTCGTATTAATGCTTCCTGATGTGGAAATTTATCAAATGCTATCTTCTTTACAAAAAAAACCCGTGAAATTTGATTTCACGTATAAATACATGTTTCCTGCATTATTTTAAAGGAATGAAACCAACTCGTCACTATCCCTGAGTCACATCCCCATTATTCTTACCAGTTTATTTTACCATAATTCTAAAGATGGTTTAAAACTGTACAAACAAAACTAACTAATAAAGAAACTAGCAAATAACTCACCAGTCGGTGATTTGCGAGGCGGAATTTCTCAACAGATAAGTAAAATGTATTTTTAGTTCAAATCTTTTCAGCTGCTTTTAAAAACGGAACAGAAAATACGGATGCTTTAATGGGTTTCCTTAGATCGTTTCACAAACAGTTTAACAGATACGGAAAGAAAAGAAACTCGACTAGTGTTGGAAACCGATTCATCTACATTTGCGTTCAAACTAAACCAGCAGGTTATTAGTGACTGTCTTCATCGGGGACCGATACCGACCGATACGTTCACGACCGCGTGCTTGATTTGTGGCGGCGTTTGTAAGCGGTGTTGCGGTGCCGCGGTTGTTGAGCTCCAGTGGCGCAATCGGTTAGCGCGCGGTACTTATAAGGCAGTACGAAGCAGAGCAATGCCGAGGTTGTGAGTTCGAGCCTCACCTGGAGCAGAGTTTTGCACGTAGTTGATCATGTACAGTACAGTAAACCTTCATTAATGATCTGGGTGATATTCTCGGAGTATTCCAGCAATCACAGGAGCCCAATTCGTTCACACACACACACACACACACAGGCGAAGTTTTGTTTGCATTTATACACATATAGACAAAGTATTGTTATTTTTATTCATTCATCTTCTTACCCCGTTATTCCATACTTCGGGGTCACGGGGGTCTGCTGGAGTTTATCCCAGCGCACATAGGGCGAGAGGGAGGGGTACACTCTGGAGAGGTCACCAGTCCATCTCAGGGACACACATAGACTCCTATGGGCAATTTAGAATCACCAATAAACCTAATGTACATGTTTTTGGCCTGTGGGAGGAAACCGCAAATCTGCACCGAAAGATACCGAGGAATCAAACCCGAAACCAGACTGCCCTTCCAGCATTTCTCCTAAGAGTGATCCGCTGTGGCGATCCCTAACGGGAGCAGCCGAAAGGAGAAGAAGAAGAAACGGAATACTTTTGAGTTAACGATGGCGTTATACAGAATGTAACCGCTAGGGGGCAGAATTGTATTTTAATTTAGTTCAATACACGAGCCATTGCAACAATCTTATTCCACAACAGTTGCTTAGGTTGTTTCTTATGAAAGTTCATGCAAACATTCATGTAAACACAAAGCCACACTCAAAAAATAATAATACACCACTAAACACATTTTGGGATGAACAGGAACCCTGGCTGCATCCCTCACCTCTTTAGCCAACATTAGCACCTGAACTCACTAATTATTTGAATGTTGAACAAAATTTCTGCCTTTCCAGATGTGTGGAGTTTATTACAACGATTTCTATTGCGCTTCTGTATCTCACTGTTATTAGTCACATTGAATCTATAATATATTAAACCTACTTGTGGGATGTGGTAGCCTAGTGGTTAAGGTGTTGGACTAATACCAGAAAGACTGGGGTTTGAATCCCACCTTTACCAAACAACAATTGTGGGCTCTTGAGCAAGGCCCTTAACCCACAGTTGTAAAAAAAAAGAGACCAAAATGTAAGTTGCTCTGGATAAGAGTGTCTGCCAAACTGTCTGACTGTCTACCTGAGGAGCACTCCAACACATCCAGGAAACACATTCCCCAAAATTAATTATTTCCCTTCACCCAGGAACACCTATCCAAACCTGTTGACACATGCACATCAGAGTGTAGGTAAAAGGAGTGTGGGTAAAAGAGTTACAGCATCCAGAAGCCCATAAAAACATGATGGCACATGGTGATAAAACTGAACTAATAAAATGTTTTTCTCAAACAAACATGAAACTGAACTGATATTAAAGTGTGTCATAAAAAGTTCATAACCAGTGCAATACAAAATACCATGCCATTATCTATCTATCTATCTATCTATCTATCTATCTATCTATCTATCTATCTATCTATCTATCTATCTATCTATCTA
>JAOTRA010000039.1:2964879-2975067 GCA_026260255.1 Pseudolaguvia tuberculata | reverse complement strand
CACACACACACACACACACACACACACACACACACACACACACACACACACACACACACACACACACATATATATGGTTCAGTTAATTTTAACATGATTTCTTAGAACAAGCGAAACCTGCTTTGGATTGATGACATGCATATACCTTATCCTGCAAAAGTAAATAATCCTTTTCTAATGACACTCCTAGTGAAAATACACAACTGCGTTTAGAAATAGAAACAGCTGAATAACTGCATTTGAACTGTAGGATACAGGTCAGCAGGGTGAGCCAGTCAGGGAGCTGTAAGAGCCTGAGCAAACACGGCCCCACTAAAGTTTGTTTTTGCAGAATCATTTGCAGGCTGCGTCCAGCCTGCTTTAATCTATAGCTGAGCCCTGGGTGGCAGTGTATACAGAACCTTTCTAAATGCAATCCTCAGCTGCAGCCTTGACTATTTTCCCATCATCTGGAGCATTCAATCTGTACCATATCTATTTCACTGTTGCATGGTAGTCTTGGAGCTGAGTACAGGTTTCAAGGGGTTAATAAAAGTATGAGTCCTAGTCATGTGATATAGCTACTTCAATCCTTAGTCACAAGCTGGAAAGGCAGAGATCTACATGCTGATTTGTTATTTTCATAGGATTGACAGACAGGTTCTGCCCAAAGGTGATCATTCTTACATTTACTGCATTTAGCAGAAGCGCTTATTCAAAGTGACCAATTATTAATTATCTCTTCTTATTTATCGATTTTTAGGGTCTTTGCTCAGGGGCCCAGCAGTAACAAGTACTGCGAATCAAACCCTGATCAATTAGCACCTTAACCATTCCTCTGTTGGGTGAAAGGAAATTTTTAGTTTAAGCTTAAAATAAGTTTACAGAATTTTTGGTTTTATTTTAAAATTACATGATGTCTAAAAGGATAATTAAAAAAAGAAATGTAATAATAAAAAAAACTACTTAGTATGAATAATATTCACGTAATTACATACAGTAAATAATTTTAAATTATAATGTACAGACTATATTAAATGCTTGGTTAATGACCACTAGGGGGAGCTCCTTGGTCGTTAAACTAGCCAGAAACAAACAAACTGTCGTTTCCATGCTAAAACTCATGACAGGCTGTTAATTATACTTTTATAATAATAATAATAATAATAATAATAATAATAATAATAATAATAATAATAATAATAATAATAGTAATAATAATAATTACAACCTTGTTCAAGAAATGCTAACAATGGATATTTCTCTGGAACAAGCTTCACATGCCACTGAAGGTGTTGATTAAACAAACAAGAAAAAAGAACACATGCAATCTCTCCATCTTTGTGAACCATTTCATTTTGCTTGCCCATGGCTGCTTTGTTGCTGCATACCTCTTCATGGTTGTGCCCAGCCATCAGATCAGTGTATGAAAGCAGGGACCCTTTAGCTATAGTAGTGTATAAGTGAGCGTGAGAGGGCAGCTCTACACATCTCACTGTGGCCTTCTCTCACTAGGGCTTCTGTGTTTTTGGCCCATCAGCACCACAATCATTATAACCCCAACAAAGCAGGCGTCTGGTTGTGGAACGTTCTGGAGCCATGTGTTATCTGAGCACTGGGAGCTGGACAGTCATCCAAGCCTGCCAAATACAGCATGCTGCCTGCCAGCACAGAATCACAGCCTCAAAATCACCTGAGACTCGAAAAAGACAGAGAGCAGGGGAAAGAGAGAGAAAGAGAGAGATCTCACATTTCTCCAATTATTATCACAGACATTCGCAGCTGCCGCCATTAATGGGATACACCTTACAGTAACAATAACAGAAACTGACATGAAACACAGTGTGCTCTTCTCTCTTTTAGGTCTTTATTTCTTTTATGTTGGATTTTGAACCCCTTCATGGTTCTCGGCAGGATTAGTTATGTAGCTGAAAACTAGGACACCAAAGCTGAACATTCTGGAGAAAGATTGAGATGGTGAGTTTTCAATTATAAAACTTGAAGCTGGGCTATGACGTATACATTTTAATCAACATCATCCACATTTCTGTCATATGTTTCTGCCCCCCCAACTTCCCACTGCGGGCTATTCTAAGTACAGATCAGTGTAAGATTACAAAATGGCAAGAATGTACATTGCCAAAGCCTGTATGAGTAAATAGCAGACAGCAGAAGTTAAAGAAAATAAAAAAATAAATGTAAATATTGCCCATTATTATTACTTGTATAGTAGTTGAGTTTGTTCACTGTTTCTTATCATCTCTATTGGTTAACAAACAAACCAATGCTTAATTAAATTTCATACTAGAAACAAGATTTAATTAAGTGCTAATTAATTAAAATAGAATGTGCAAATTTATTTATGACACAATGACCAAGATATCTTATTCAGCTATCTAAATATCTTCAATCAAACCATTTATGCTTGGAAGGTTTCATGGTATTCATCTTCTTACCCGCTTATTCCCTAATTCAGGGTCATGGAGGGTTGCTGGAGCAGTCTATCACAGGGCCACACATAGACGAACAACCACTCACACCAAAAGAAATTTCGACTCACCAATTAACCTAATGTACATTAGGACTGGGGAAGGAAATCGGAGTAACCAGAACATGTAAACTCAGAAAGATCCCTGGCCCTGGAATCAAACCCAGAACCTTCTTGTTGTGAGCCGACTGTGCTAACCACTACGCCACCATGTCGCCGCTTTATGGTATCTATAGTTGAAATAATTGTACAGATCTGTCATTTGTCAAGGTTAATTATATTTAATTGACAATTCTTCATATTTAGCATTTATTGCATCATTCTTTCATTAATTAATTCATTCATTCATAGATCTTCTTACCCGCAGTCACGGGGGTCTGCCTTGCCTATCCCAGCACACATAGGGCGAGAGACGAGGGTACACCCTGGATGGGTCGCCAATCCATCTCAGGGCAACACATAGACAAACAACCATTCACACACGCATTCACTCCTATGGACAATTTAGAATTACCAATCGACCTAATCTGCATGTTTTTGAACTGTGGGAGGAAACCGGAGCACCTGGATTAAACCCACGCAAGGACGGGGAGAACATACAAACTCCGCACAGAAAGATTCGAACCCGGGAGCTTCTTGTTGTGAGGCGACTGTGCTAACCACTACGCCACCGCGCGCCGCTTTATGGTATCTATAGTTGAAATAATTGTACAGATCTGTCATTTGTCAAGGTTAATTATATTTAATTGACAATTCTTCATATTAAGCATTTATTGCATCATTCTTTAGAAAAAAAAAACAAGGATTCACTTTAATGATTTCATATTGAAATATTTAGGTCAGCAACTCCCAAATCTTAGCTGAGACACAGCAGGGTAATCCAACAAATTTGTTGGTATGTATCAAAAACAATGGGCTTCTTTAGTCATTGTTTTCATAGCTGTATGAGAAATAAAGTATTTATAATATCTACTATTATATTTTTCTTCTGGATGCTCTGTTACAAGTTTGGTCAATAATAAAATAAATATAATTCAGGAGTAAAAGTTGAAAAAATCAAGGGGAAGGTGTAGAAGACAGTGACAGCAGGTCCATTTACACTGAATAAGAGACAGGAGGCAGAGTTGGATGTAGCAGAGCTGAAGATGTTGAGATTCTCTTTGGGAGTGACGAGGTTGGACAGGATAAGGAATGAGCACATCAGAGGGACGGCTCATATTGGATGTTTCCAGGCCAAAGTCAGAGAGGCTGGATTGAGATGGTTTGGACAGAGAAGGGAAAGTGGAAATATTGGTAGGAGGATGTTGTACATGGAGGCAAAAAGAAAATGGGAAGGCCAAAAGGAGGGATATAGATGTGATAAATGAGGACATGAATTTAGTGGGTGTCTGTGAAGGGGATGCAGAAAATACGGCTAGGTTATCCTAGTTGAGGTAGACAATTCATTGTGAGAAGAAGATTTTTTCCCCTGTAATAACTCATTTACAGGGAATATTTTATTCTTTTATAAAAGGAGTCTCTGGTGTTGACACTTCACTGGAATAATTTTTAGCCAATAAAACAGAGGAATCTTATTATGCTTTGCTATACATGGATAAAATCACATTAGGACATACTCTTTAAAATGACTGTACTAGTTTGTAATTTCCAGTAGTTCAGTGGTTAAGGAGTTGGACTGCAAATTGGAAAATTGGATTTGATTCCTAGCACCACCAAACTAAGAGTGATTGCCAAAATACATGTTCTGCCCATGCGTATTTGGGCTTACTCTAGATACTCTGTTTCCCCACAGTCCACAGTCGATTGGTGATTCTAAAATACCAACAGGAGTGAGTGTGTCACCCTGGGATGGACTGGCAACCTGTCCACGCTCCTGTCATCACCCTTCAGAGAGCTGAGATAGGTTCCAGTCGACCCCTGTGACCCAGAATTAGGAATAAGCGGGTAGAGAAGATGAATGATTGAATAATACATCAGATATGAGCGTGTACCATTGCTCAACTGTCAGTGTATGAGGACAACGCAGATTACAAGACTATGTTACAAAAAACCCTGCCATTAAGATACCTATCAGATGAAAATAATGACAGTAATGTGTACACTGTGTCGAATATCACAGTGATACAGTGATGCTAAGGTGCATGTCAGGATTTGGTAGTCCAGATGCTAAGGTGGGTGGAAATCTGAGAAGGCTTTACTGAGGCCTTCTACTTTGAAAAATGCTTTGCATTCTACAGCACTGCTTCGGTAACAGGACTGTAATGGATGTTCTCTGAGAGAACATATTGTCTGTGTTGAATGGATTGAATCAAAGCAATAGCCTATACCCATTACAACCCCTGTAAAGCAAACCTAATTTATGAGCAGTGCCAGTTTCACTTAAAATAAAGCCATACCACATCTGGAAATCGTTTTGAACCACACATTCCAGCATTTAACTGTGACTTACTGTGAACCATGTGAATTTTAGTTCGTTCCATCATTTAGACTGATGCAGATTGATTAGGAATAGGACAATAGGGAATATTTAACCAGGCAATAAAATGTAATGGCCATTACCATGTCTTTCTTATGTTTTACAATCATTTTTGATTACAGCGAACTAAATTGTGTTAATAAAACAAGCTAAACTATCTCAAAAACATACAAAGCACAAAAGGAGAGCTTAGCCACACTCTTATGGCAAAACTACTTAAGATTAAGATGCACATTCGTAACTAAATGATTTGGAAATAGATTTTTTAAATAGTTTTCTCTTTGCAAAAATATGGTCAAGTAGCCAATATGTCTGATGTAAAGTTCATTCATCTTCTTACCCGCGAATCCGGGGTCTGCTGCGCCTATCCCAGAACACATAGGACAAGAGGCTTGGGTGCACCCTGGACGGGTCGCCAGTCCAAACAACCATTCACACACACATTCACTCCTATGGACAATTTACAATCACCAATCAACCTTTTTTTTTGGACTGTGGGAGGAAACCCATGCAAGTGCGGGGAGAACATGCAAACTCCGCACAGAAAGATCCCGGCCCGGGATTTGAACCTGGGACCTTCTTGTTGTGAGGCGACTGTGCTATCCACTACGCCACCATGTAAAGTTTATGCATATATTTAGTAGAGAAACATGTACCAGCCTCATACAGGTATTATGGGGGAAAACAGTATGTACATTTGGACATAATTTTGCAGGCTACAGAAGACCATTTGTACACATTTTTTGACGTAGCCGCAATTGAGTTTTGCTATTGAAGCGCACAATTTCAAAAGGAAAAATTGTCCTTTCCTTCCACTTCTCTGTAATCTAGTTACAAGGTGCTTTATTTTACCGGTCCACAGGTTCGAGAGGATAATTAACATTCCTAAAAAATCGAAACTATAACAGATGTGACAGCAGTCAAAACCTGATACCTATCACTGCAAGCTTACTGAACATTAGCTACATATTGTATTTACTTAGGAAGTTTATGTAACATGACAGTTTCATTTTGTCTGCAGATTAGTGTTCCATGTCAGAGCTATTAGACTTTTAGGCTTTCAGGCTATAAACATTGGTATCTACTTTAGTACATTAATTAATAATAAAACTTTGCTTTCTTTTTCATTCTTATAATATATTATTAGTGCATTTTAACGCTTAACCGCAATATTTAATGAGAAGTATTTATTGGTTTTCCCTAAATAAAATATTGATTTCCTGTCAAGAACGTATTGATAAATTTCCTGGTGCTGGAAGGGGATTCGACTACAAAAGGTATGTTTGAAAAGTACAATGCAGGCCCTGATGTTTAATATGATGACAGACTTTAATGTTTTTCACTGGAATGCAGCATGACAAAAAAACGACAGGGCACTACAGTGAAAGAAAAGCTGCTGTCTTCTTTCTAATGGTGGGTATAAGCAGGGTCAGGGATCAAGGATCAAAAGGCTTTGGAGCAGTGCTGGGGAACAAAATCCTCTATTATGGACTAAGAATTTGATGTTTAAGACCAAAACCCGACTATTTTCCTAGTTTGTTGCAAACTGAAGATACTCGCTAATCCAATGATTATCGGATTTCTGAGCTCTTATCAGCCCATGTCACCTTTAGAGTGGCAGAAAGGTTTCTCCTTAGATCCTGACTTTCCATCCTTCACCACTCATCTCATCTCAAACTGTGCTTTCAGTATCACTCAACAGGTTTAGAGACAGCTATAGACAAGTCTAAGCATTATGCAAAAATAAAAGCCAATGAGATCGAAAGATGACATTGATTTACCGGACTTGGTTTGTTTCCCTTATTACCCCTACGCTCTAACCAACGAGCCATGAAAGAGGATATGATCTGATCATGCTGGTCCTGGGTCCTCAACAGGAATGTAGATTTGTCTACCTGGTAAAGAGAAGGGTGGTGTTGGTAAGATTCCGCATCCCCCATTTTAAAGCTGCTTCCTGTGCCTATGAACATCTGCAGCCCAGCAGGGTTACATCACAGCGTTTCACCGTTTAGCTGTCAAGCCCTAGAAAGGCCACATTCCCCAAAGAGTCTGGATTTGTCTTCTGACCCCATCTTCCAAAGTTTGCATCTCCTGAGTCCATACTCCTGCCAACCTCAGAGATAAACTGCACCGAGTCAGATTACCCAGAAACCTTGCTGCTCTGAAGCAGCTCATTCATGGGTCCCTGGAAGCTGATAAGAGAATGAATCACAGCTCTGTTTGAAAGGCTTTGTGGGAGCCGCACTGCTGCATCTCTTAGGCCCTCTTTGTGTATTGATGCTTCAGCTGTGTGTGTCTGCATGTGTGTGTGAGGTTGTCTGTGTTCTAAAATCTGCATGTCTCTTTATAGATGGCGGGACATTGGTTTAAGAATCCAAGATTTGTATTATCTTAAGCTTTGTGGCGAAAAGAACAGAACTGAAAATAAGCATCAGGTTAGTTTAGATACTTTGATACCATGTAACATCCTAAACATTTATTGCTTGCTATTCGTCAGCATACAGTATTATTGTTATTTCATTAGTATAGCATTAATGTGTGCAGCATTGCCATGTCACAACTGCAGGGTTTTTTGTGTGAAGGCTGTAGTTACATTTTTTAAATGTTTCTGTGTTAAATTCAGGTTTTTCCAGTAGGTGTATTGGCTACTCAATTTCCCCTCTTTGTATATATATAAGTGTCTTTGTCCTGTGATAGATTCATATTCACAGCTCACCATTTTTGTTTACTTGTTTTAAGCATATGCAAAGAAATGTATATTTTATTTTGAATCCAATGGAATCAGACTGATTATTTTCTCAATTTTATTTGTGTACAAGCCATTGATTTGTGTGAAAGGGTTTCAGGAAACCAAATATCTGGTGTTTCCAAACCTTTTAATGCAGTTCCCGGCACTCAGTCTTTAGTTGGCTCATTGAAAAGCCACAACAAGCTGGGAGCAATAACAGAATTAAGTGCCAAAATGTGTTAAATTGTTAAACCCTTCTGCTATATTGCATAACCTCTAAAGTGTTATGCCTAAAACGTATAGAGTTCCTATGCCAAAGCAGTGAATTATGTCAGCATGTTATCATGACCAGGTCAAAATACATGTGAAATGATTTGGACTAAGGGCAGACTCCAACAGCTCTTACGTCGTTTGTCATATTGGGGGTGGTTTGGCCCTGACAGTCTAATGACTGCTCTCAGTAAAGCCCTCACTTGGCTCCATGGGTTCAGATTCCTTACATTATCCCACCTGACCTTGAGCTGTCCATCTGATAAGCCATTCATTTCTAATCCACCCATTCACGGAGCTGGGTAACTGGTTGGCTGCTGGAATCTGTTGTTGTTAAAGTCAACACAACGTAAAAAGTGATTCTGTGCCCAAAAAGCTTTGGCAAAACATTGTAAAGGTAACTTGAGAGAATAAAACTTTAAGAAATGCTTCCCTTTAGTTTGGAGTTAAGCAGGGAAATGTCTGGTGTTTTCCCTGGCTAAGAGATGCTTTTTCATGGTAATCTATAACATGCACTAAAGATCCTGACAATTATCATTATATGAAAAAAGTTAAAGGACTGTTCTTCGATTATTCACAAACCTCCAGAAGTCTAAGGCTTTCCAGTGCCTGTGCCACACAGCTGGCAAAACTCAAGCTGGAAAATACTTTCTCTAAGATGGCTCCCATGGGTTCATAAATAAAGAACATACTGAGTGTGTTAGTCATAATCCCTTCCATGAAAAATCACTCCTGACTTGTTTGGAGAGAAGTTGTGTGGGGTAATTGGCTATTGTAAGCTGTGATAACTTATACCATCTGTGGAAATCATTTTCCTTCTATGCTTTTGTAAATTCAGAGTTATTTTTGGTTTGGACTGATGTACAGAGAGACATCTGGGAAGTGGCAATAAATAAATGGCCACAAATGCTGACGTTTCATGTCAGACATTTCCTTTCATGTATGCCAATCCCTTATTCTATAGAACTATTGCTGTAGTATGGTACATTGTCTATTAGCAAAAGCTAATTAGAGCTGATATTTTGTCGTTAAGTTGTGTGTATAGATAAATAAGCTAATGGAAGATCCTATAAAACTACTTCAGTTCAAATTCTATGATGGCCTAGATTATATTTGTGGTTTTACTTTGCAGGTTCAGTCTACACATTCTGTCTAGTGTACATTGTGTTAAGGCTAGCACAGAGATTTGAAGAATCTTCCTTCCAGATGTGCTCCACCTGAAGATCTTCTTTCTGAACTTCCCTCCCTCTAACTCCCCGCTCTGTCTCTAGTGCTGCAGGCCTTATAAACATCTTTTCTCATAAATATTATTTGAGAATGGGATTTATTAATCTGCTGATGACGCACAGATCGCTCTGGAGATTCAGCAGCTATTAGCAAGACGGTACAATGGAATGAAGTAGAAAAAATGATCAACTATTTGAAATGTCAAACATTTGGACTAGGAAAGGCCAGAGCGGTTTTGTAAAGCGAAATAATTACCAAGTCATTTTAAACTTCAATTGGGTATATAAACACAGAATGAAATAGCTTGTCTCTGCACTGTGAAATCCCTACAGCTCAAAGAGCATCTGCCTAGGCAAACTTAAAAGCTGCTAAAAAGGAATAAAATGTTGCCAGATGTCAAAGGTTAGCCATCTGGATTAGCCATTATTTTATGCTCTTTCAGTAGGATACTGTAAGTCTTACCAACTTACAGTAATGCTCTGCATCTGCATTAAACTGCTTTCAGCTTTTTTCTCTCTGAGACACGGCCCTTTGCCTTATTGTGTATCCAACTAGCAAAGCCAAAAACTGAGACAGAATGAAGTAGGTTTGCAGGCTTCGAGTTTTGTGGAGTCCAGGATATTGGAGGAGTGAAAGATAAAATCCAGACCTCTTACAAACCTACAGAGTGAATTCAGTCAAGAGAGGATTTTGACCTAGAGCTTACTCAATCTTCTGCTGATCTATCCTGAGGAAATATTTCACTGTAGTCTCCCTTTGCTCGCTCTAGGTGTATGTAGACGGAACGGAAAGGGGGCAAAGGGCCATCAGTTAGTTATGTAACAGGCTCAGGGGAGAGCTTCAGGCTGAATGATAGGCAGACTAAAAAACCAGTAATACTGGGGTAAAGAAAAAAGAACTAAGACACACCAAATAGCATTGACATCATGACAGAGATTCTCAGATTGCACACACACACACACACACACACACACACACACACACACACACACACACACACACACACACACACACACACAC
>JAOTRA010000039.1:2921276-2946149 GCA_026260255.1 Pseudolaguvia tuberculata | reverse complement strand
GATCTCACATTATATATTCAGACAAGAATAACAACAAAAATACAACTCATTAACTGTATAAATTGATTTGCATTTTAAAGAGTGAAAAGTATTTGACCCGTTTGCAAAGCAAGAGTTAGAGAGTTGGTGGCAAAAAGTGGGGATGATATTCTTGGGGTCACTGGCAGCATTCCTCCTCCAAACACTGTAAACCCTCTTTAAATAGCGTACATAAATACCTGTCCTGGAATTTTAAACAGGTTGTGAATCATTCAGCAAGTCTACAGTCTACATGGTTCTGCTGGTCTGCAAATCTGAAGTAGGAAACTGAAGAAATATCAATTTGAGAAATATGGTTAACTGCACTTTAGTTATGAATGCTTTAAGGAGTTAAAGGCACAGTAAGTTTGTCCCATTCTTTCTACAAATCACCAAACCACCTGGAATTATAAATATGCACAGATACAATATGATTTTAGCGCTAAGTAAGCTTGACAGTAATGTTACAGTATAGTAATAGTACTAACATACTAAACCAATATAAATAGTACCCAATTTTTGTAGTTGATAGTTTGTAAAGGTATATTTGATAAGCTATGCTTTACACCAGATACCTTCAGATACCTGCCTGTCTAAAAGAAATGTTGCAACTATGGTATTAATTTGATTAATCCAATTTAGTGATTATTGGTCAATTCCCATTGGCAAATCAACTGTTTTTAAAAGTTTAACCACCTTAACCTTTAACCACTGTCTTTACATATTCTTTCCGGTTTCCTCTGAAACTTTTGAGAAATAATGGAATTTTATTTAAAACATTTAGACCTATTACTGCAAAGTGATTCTTTTGGTTTAGTGTGTCCTGTGAGGCCCAAGTTATACTGTCATGACTAACACTGACCAGTATGTAAAACGTTTGACCTCTAATGCAGTCAATGTTGCTTTGCAAACTGCTGACTATTGGTACATGCTAATGGCTGGGGGTTGCTGAAGTGTCAGCATTCTGTATCAGTAAGTTATCTTTAATCTGAACCTTGAAAGTGCATGCACAAGGTTTGAACATTAGAAATAACAGTGGTCTCAAGGAAGGTTAATGCCAAGGCTTCTAGTTAGGGGAAATAGTTCCCTCACTATATGTTGATAAGGCTCTTATAAAGCTAATTTAAAAATTATAGCACACCTGCCACAAGTTGTTTTTGGCAGAGGTGAATGTTAGGAGAATACATTAGTATTCCATCATGCCAATAGTATTTATCATGCTAATTCAATTTCTTTTTTTCACTAGCAAAAAAAGTGTCAACATGCCATTGTCAATATGGTCAATCAACTATGCATTCATCCTGGTTAATAAACAGCTGATGTATTTGGCCGAAATTTCCCCACATTTAGTGAGGATTTATTTTACATTTAATTACATAATTTAACTTACTATACATATAATTTATCAATCACCACTATCTTTACAACTCAGAAGTGCTTTTGTTTCTGTAAATAACCATTGGGTTGTTTGGGTTATCAACCCCTTTCGTAAATGATACAATAGAATATTTCTCTGTATGGAGGTATCTTGGTAATGAACATGTAACATTGCAACCTCTGCTTTCACACATGATTCCTATCTATAACACAGAATAACATAGCAATCGTCATCAGAGCAAAAACAAACAGCCTATTGTTGGCACTGGTCACTGCTGAGCTAGACTAATTTGATTCCTTGCTGTCTTCCACTTGCCATTATGCTTACCCTAACCAGCTAAGAACCAGAATAACTGGTAGGTTTCTTGCTGTGCTGAAGAGAAAAAAGGAAAGTTGTAAAAAAAAAAAAAGGATATTTAATAGTCCAAAATGTTGATGGTAACAAAAGTTTTACTTCTCTGATACCAGAAGTTTTTTTTCAGACCAAGACATTTATATATTTATCACTTTAACCCATCTCCTGTTGGTCCAAGATACTTCAGAAAGACGTCTAAGTGGCATATGTAAATTTACCCTCATCGCTCCTGCCCAAGCTGCTTGTGCGGTTTAGTGCAGTTTAAATTTATTGTCCACAATTATTTATTTATTTATTTAAGTAATTAAATAAATTCGCTCCTATACTTAACCTTTCTCATTCTCCTAGATGTGGTAACCTTACTGTTGAACTCTAGTTAGTTATGACCTAAATTTCCCAGTATGAGTAATTTTATGGTAACAATACATCTCACAATATTTATATTCTGAGTTCTGTCTGGATGGATGGATTTGGTAGAATTGCCCGGTTTTCTACATAATAATAATTTCTTATGATGCCATCTATTTTGTGAAGTGCTCCAATCAGCCCACAACATTATACTACCACCCTTGTACTTCACAGTTGGGATGGTGTTCTGAGGCTTTTCCCTTTTCCTCCAAATAGATACAATTTTTTTTTTCAATCAGACCACAAGACATGCCTCCATAAATGAAGAGTTTTGTCCCCACATGTTGCAAATTGTAGCTTGGCTTTTTAGGGTGGTTTTGAAATAATGGCTTTCTTCTCCCAGAGTAACCTTTTAAGCTCATGGTGGTACAGGACTCTCTTACCGGTTTCAGCCAGCATCTTTGCAAGGTCTTTTGCTGATGTCCTTGAGTTGATTTTCACATTTCTCACCAAAGAACTCTGAAACGTTCACTTTGGGAATCGGTCTTCTTCCTGGGTGGTATAATGGTTGTACATTCCCATGTTTTTTATGCTTGCATTTTTTTTGTCTGAATGGACGAAATTGTATTTTATGATAAGCCACACTTGCAGAGGTTCACGTTTTTTTTTTTTTATGATGGCTTGATTTTCGCATGATTTCAATAGAGTCTTTGTGTTTATAGGCATCCAAGGGTGTGTCACCAATTAATTCAAACATAATCAGTTAACCTATCATAACCTTCCTGTTTACAGATGCAATAGATTTAGTGTTGTTTATCTCTGATTTTGATTAAAGTGATACAAATACATAATTATCTGTTGCTCGGTTCTGTCATTTACAAAATGTATAAAATATGTATTGTTCTAAAACAAAAAAAGTTCACTCTGATTTAAAGTTTCACAGTATAGAAAAAAATTTTTTTGCAAGTGTATGTAAATATATGGTTTCAGCTGTATGTTGTGCTATGCATGGAATAAAAAATATTCATTCATTTCAGCGTAGGGCCACACACACACTCGATACTACGGGCAAAAAACTAAGGTACATGTATTTGGACCGTGAGAGGAAACCAGAGTATCCGGAGAAAGCATGCAACCATGGAGAGAACATGCAAACTCTGCATAGACTTTCCTTTGCCTGTGAATTGAAGGACCTACTAAGGCTTGTGAAACCCCTAATGTCTTGGTTTTTATGGGCAATTTAGACTCACCAATCCGCCTAATGTACTTGTTTTTGAACTGTGAGAGGAAACTGGAGTACCCAGAGAAAACCCAAGCAAGCATGGGGAGAACATGCTCCAATCAACTTCAAGTTATTCCACAAATAATCCACCAAAAATAGTTACTGGTCCAATTTGCTTTTTCTTTTATTGTCTACGTTTACTTTAACATAACAGAAAGAAAGGTTTTAACCGTTTGTCTATTATAGATTTATTACAATCACTAATGGACAGCTTAACATTTATTAGTTGTCATTATTAATTTAGCAGAAATAAAACATTCAATATGTCCTGAAAAGTTTGCCTAATGGATAAAACGTCTGTGTTGAAGTTTTATTTTTAGTCTGAATCTAAAGGTATTGAGCTCGTGATGAGCGATGTACTGTGCTAAATGGTTGTCTCCATCCGTTGTGTAGTGTAATAGTTATAACGCACACAAATACTGTTAAACACTGTGGACAGTAGACCTTGTAAAATTATATAAAGTTTCCAAATGGAATTTAATGAATGGAACAATTTAAAACACATAGTTGTCTTGTATGTTAAGCTATGTCTACAATGCCCATTTTCTTCCTCCTGGTGATTCGGCCAAAAAGAATTATTTTGGTGTAATAAAGAAATCTTTTTATAATAAGCAGTTTGGCCAATGAGAAATATGTCCGTTTGAACATGCATGTAAGGACAAAACATTCTTCATTCACAGCACTGATTCATTCACACATTTACTGTAACACTGGGCTAAAAATATTGTCAGTGGCTCGTTAGCAACGTGACTCATTGCCATGACATGTCAAAAAAGGCTTTAAAAGATAGAAGGTAATAAATACTAAGTAAAATCTTTAACATCTTAACAGTTCTGTGGTTTGTGCTCTAAATGCTTTCTGTATTACGATTAATTTGTCAACATTTTTAAAGAAACAATTTTGCATATTACTGAGAATTAATGCAGTTTTAAGGGAGTGATGAATCACCTTAGTATTCACCATCCAGCACAAACTGTATAATGCTTGTGTAATCAGCACATGCCTGTTGCTGTCTTACTGTGTGTCACCAATATGGTGTTTGCTTCAATAAATGTATATGAATTCTGTTGTCGAGCTTATGTATTTTATGTATGTTTATCATACATTTTAGGCTTTGCTGAGGTGTGCAGCCAGTACCACTAGCCTAATCAAGGGAGTGTTTGTGAGCCCACAGGTTTGTACTTGTTCTATTGTTGCTCTACTTTTCACAAAGGTGGCTAGTTTTTGTTTTGTTAGCTAAAATAGTAAGTCAAGTATGAATAGTGACGGAATTGTGATTGTTGTATGAACACTAAAACAACCCGAACACTGCTCAAACTAATTAGATCACTGTTTACAATATCTTGGGTAAGTGTTGGAACTTGGTGGAATGTCCTTTGAGTACTGAAAATGTCTCGATTCATGAGACATTGAGAAGTGTTGACCTTTTGCCTTCTTTGACTGCATCTTTCATAATTCAAATTCATGTTATTCACTTGTAGTAAATATTCTGTTATTAGATCTATAACCTAAGAAATAATTAGGATTTTGCGGTATATTTATCCTTTTTATACCGTGGCATGTATTTGCTGCGGCTAACTCACTTGCATCATGTATGAGCCTGAGCAAGACTAGGGTTTATGTAATTGTCTGATGACCCAGTGCTATCGATATTTAAAATAATTTTTCTCCCTCTACTATAGAGATGTTAAATGAGGAAGGTTTGCAGTAATAATTTTTGTCCACACATCAGTGAAATGTCTGACTAACAGAGGAACTTTATAAAGATTGTATATTAGTTGTATTTAACTATGTCTATAGTCATAAGGAAATAAGGTGTCCTTAAAAGTTGTTTATTATATCTTTTACAGTTTAACCATAATTTGGAGTTTCTATGTTTTTTGTTTATAGATGGAATTTCTATGATGTCATCCCAAAAGATAATCTGGTGTCTTAAATGTTCTTTTATTAACAGTTATGTTTAGGGTGAACTCAAGCTGTAAATGAAGAAACATTGAAATGTCAGCTTATGAACAGTTAACTACCTTTGCTTAAGCACCTCCAACAGTGGTCAAAACCCCGTGTTAATCACACCGGAGAGTCAGCACAATTTCTTGGCAATAAAACCGCCACTGGCAGAGTAAAGCGCTTTTTTAAATGTTTTTATTTTTTTTAATTTTTTAAATCTGCTGGAAGGGTCAAAAGTGTAAGCAGTCAATTTTCAATTTGATGTCGCTTGTTCATTTCAAGTTGTCCTGCATATATGTTTGCGTCAGTAATTGCTTATGTACAGCCTAAACTGTTTAGACGTAGTAATAGTGTGCGTGTGCGTGTGTGAATTCATTTTTCTCTCTGGGCTAGCCGTAGTTGGGTGAGGGTGTCAGCATGAACAAGTTGCAAATACATGTCTTAAAACCAGTTCAATACACTTCTACTGCTTTTGCTGTCTATTTTATTAAATTCAAGTGTTTTAAGCAAACCTTGCAACCAACACTCAGTTACACTTATTTTGTTCAGGTGATCGGCAGAACGAAATATTACAATTTCTAGCATCTCCAGTGTAACATGATTGAATCACACATATACCACAATTACATATACAAATTCACAAGGCTTCCTTTTAATTGCAGATTGTAGAAAGATCCACGTACACAGCTTAATAAAAGCAATAACCACTTTGGTATTGAGAATAAAGGCCATAATCATCTGAATGACTGGTCAAAACCCTAACATAGCAGTAATCATCATCATAATAATTAATATTTACTACGTAGGATTTTTTCTATTCATAGCTAAAAGTAAAATGTCTACTTCCCGTTTTTCACAGATGCAGCTTGTTTGTACAGTAGTATTACATGTCTAGTTTCACTCTGCGGTTTGCACTGAATGACTGGTCAGTGACAACAGTTTCGGGGCCAAAAGGTTAAGGGTTTCATGGTTTTGAGCATGAGTGGTGGATGGGTCCACACACTGTAGTAGCTTTATGCACTCAAGCCTGTACTTTATATTCTACTTCAAGGTGTTGTAAGTGGTATTTGGTATAAATGCTGAGCTGTGGCTACAAACAGGTTTCTGTCAAATTGGAGCTGTGCATCTACTTTTGTCTCTAAATTGTCTCCATCTTTTGATTTGATGCTTAAATCCATCACTTCATGTGCTATCCGTGGGTGTAAGATCTGTTTTGCGTTTTTACTCCAATACGACCTTTGTCCTTTTTGATAGATAATCAAAGTTTAACGTGACCCCGAATTAGGGAATAAGCGGGTGTATAATGCTGGTGCCTATCCCAGCTCACATAGGGCGAGAGGCAAGGGTATACCATAGACGGGGTCGCCAGTCCATCACAGTGCAACAAATAGACAACCATTCACACACATCCGCTACTATGGATAGTTTCGAATAACCAGTCGACCGAATCTGCATGCTTTTGGACTGTGGGAAGAACCCGGAGGAAACCCATGCAAGCGCAGGGAGAACATACAAACTCTACACAGAAATCGAACCTGGGACCTTCTTGTTGTGAAGGACCGGGATAACCACTGTGCCACCGCGCTGACTACATTGAATTCTTGTTGCTTTATTAGTTTATTTATAAACTATATTTATTTTTAGAAGTTGCCCACTGCTAAGGGCATCATCTTTCTCCATATATTGCTCCAGTTTGTAACCCAAGCTGCATTTGTAGAGGTTATAAATAGTTTGGTCTGCTGAACAGGTGGGGTGGCTAAGCAGTTAGCCTTGGTAGTCCCAGCTATTACTGATAACAATTGCTAACTAATTTAAAGAACAAAGCCTAACCCTACCCTGACGCTCTTGGCAGACCCAAGCTTGGGTCTTTGCATATTAGAGCAATGTTAGCAGCAGAAGCCAGCCAGAGGATGCCTTGAACACATCACAATTTTAGGCTTGTCTGTGGGCATTGTTTGTAGATGTCTCTTGTATACTTTGCCTTGGAGCTGAAATCTGCTCATCCCCTTCAGAGACAGGCTGGATGGGTCAGTGCCAAAAAAAGCAGATATAAACTCCTTATATAGATCAATGTATAATGCATGTTTGGCTGTGTTGTTAGTATCTTGGACAGTGATTGCAAAGCTGCAGCATCAAGCCCATTTATCTAATGGCTTAGTAAAGTATTTCAGTGGCTATTTATAGAGGTATGTAACAGACATATGGGTTATGTTTTCACAAAGCACTTTGAAGCTAGATTAATCTTTAAAACCAAGTCTAGGTGGTGGATCTATGTTATGTTTCTGTTGAACTGGTGAGAAAAAAGGACATCATGTGCCTAGTTAATTACAGCTTTGGGCTAGTGTTAAGCATTTTAATTTAGAATTTATATTGTACAGTCAACTAATTGTTGATTTGAAGCTTTAAGAGTAATCAGTATTTGAAGATGTTTGAAACAATCATGATTTTAGATCTATTGATGGGATTTTGTAAAGAAGTGCATATGCGTAAAATATAATTATATAAAATAGATAAATGTTAAGAATGCAAATAGAATAAACAGTGTTTTAGATGTGGAAAATGTAGAATCGACTGCAAATTCAGTGCAAGTAATAGTGTTTATATTCAACAAGGTGACCACCTACTAATGCTTGGATACTATCCCATAAGGGAGCGACAGCATGTCATACATGGAAAGCGGTGCCACTACACTTTAAGTACTTAGCTAATGAGAAAAACATTGCAATTTAACTGTAAGGAAAACTCATTTAACATCAACCTAATTATTAAATGATCCAACTTTATTTGTACTGCTGTCACTTGATTTGCCGCAAGTCAATATCTAAAAGTTGTATGCACTGCATCCCATTTTTATGGTTTTGAAATGCGTTCTTAAATGAATGTTTTAAAAATTAGTATGCAGTTTCAGAATTTCTATTAACAACGTAGTCCATTCTATGTCTGCTCATTGTAACTATTGTTTACTTGCCCAATCACTGCCATTTGTTTTCTTACTAAAAGATTTTGGAAGTAATTTCATTATTTATCATACACATACTCAAAGTATGGAAAACAGTTTTTTTAACATACCTCAATAATGTTTTTATAATCGTATCACAGACCGTTGAATTGAACGATTCCTTATGGTCTGCCTTTAGCCCTGCTTCACTCATGTTTTTGCATTGATTTGTTTACTTTCAGTTAGTGCTTTAGACTTATATATTTTTATTGAGATATTAATTTTTTTTTAACGGCAGTCTGGGAAGTATAATTACTTATTCATACACATTGATCCTGCAAAAAACATTGCCTCCAAAGGTTCCTAAGTTCTGTATTGATTTTATGATCCTGCCTAAAAAAAACAGGACATTCTTGTTATTATGCAAAACCTTTTCATTTCACATGTAGTCTATTTTTTTTCTTTTTGCAGATTGCGTCCTAAGCCATGGGGGCGTTTTTGGACAAGCCAAAAACAGAGAAGCACAATGCCCACGGTGCAGGTAATGGCCTGCGCTTTGGACTGAGCAGTATGCAGGGCTGGCGGGTAGAAATGGAGGATGCTCACACAGCAGTTGTGGGCCTTCCACATGGCCTAGATGACTGGTCCTTCTTTGCTGTTTACGATGGTCATGCCGGCTCACGTGTGGCCAACTACTGCTCAAAACACTTATTGGAGCACATTATCAGTAGCAGTGAGGACTTCCGACCTGGCCGTGACTCGGTGGAAGGCGTGAAGAGTGGAATTCGTTCAGGTTTTCTAAAGATAGATGAGTATATGCGCAACTTTTCTGAGTTGCGTAATGGTATGGACCGTAGTGGCTCAACAGCTGTGGGCGTGCTGCTTTCGCCTGAGCACCTCTATTTCATCAACTGTGGTGACTCCCGTGCTGTGTTATGCCGTGCTGGGCAGGTGCGCTTCTCTACTCAGGACCACAAACCCTGCAACCCCCGTGAAAAGGAGCGCATCCAGAATGCTGGCGGCTCCGTTATGATCCAGCGTGTCAATGGCTCTCTTGCAGTGTCACGTGCCCTTGGTGACTACGACTACAAGTGCGTTGATGGAAAGGGACCCACAGAGCAGCTGGTGTCTCCTGAGCCTGAGGTGTTTGAGATTCCTCGTGTTCCTGATGAGGATGAGTTTGTGGTGCTGGCTTGTGATGGTATTTGGGATGTCATGAGCAATGAGGAGCTATGCGATTTTGTGCGCTCACGTCTGGAGGTTTGCGATGACCTAGAGAAAGTCTGTAACTCTGTGGTGGATACATGTCTTCACAAAGTAAGAAGACATTTTTAATGCTGAAATTAACCGTTTAACAGTATGTCCCTTATCAAAAAGCTCATAATTTCTTAAACAAACAAACCTGGATTAGATAGACATACTAGAGGGAGCGATATTTTAGAAAATGTTTGTGTTTAATAGGTTTACGTTCCCTCTTTACATTCTTCTTTTTTTTTTTAGAAAGTTTTTTTGTTTCAATTCTCAGGGAAGCCGGGACAACATGAGTGTCGTACTGGTGTGTTTGCCCAATGCACCCAAGGTATCTGAAGAGGCAATGAAAAGGGAGGCAGAGCTGGATAAATTTCTGGAGTCTCGAGTTGAGGGTAAGAAAAACCTAGCCTCAGTTTATTTTTTAAATTTTTTAATCAATATAATGCAAGTCATGAAAAATTATCTTTTTTATTAAAATATAATGATATAGCGGGTTTAAGGCGCCAGCACCTACATTGGCAAGTTTTTGTTTACTGGCAATCATGTTTCAATTCTTGATCCTGGTCCGCTCTCATCCCAATTGAGACAAAAAATGTCCAGAAATATTTTTGACACTAAATTCCATTTAAACAATCAATAAAACGGAACATTTATTCTTTTTTGATTTGCTTTCAAATTTAATTGTAAAAAAAGTACTTGCAGGTTTTATTCAAATTAATTTTATTAAAAGAATAAACTTGCAGAATATGGTCAACATTTCTTATTTTTAATAAAAACAAAAACAAAACCTAAGACATATTAGAGAAAAATCGAATAACGAAAGATATTAATGCTTGTGTTTAATATACAGCCATAACATGAGAAATTGTCACATCTAAAAGTCCTTAACCTGGATTTCACTCCTTGTACAATTGATTCTTTTTAATTTCTTTGGTAACAAAAATGTCTAGTCAAACACTATAAATATATGGAAGATGTTAATAAACCTGCCATCAGTGCTTTATCACTTTACTGATGCTGGCCAGACACTAGATACATTGGTGCATTTTTTTCATTTTCACCTCTGTTAACACAACACTGAAAACATGTTGACATTAATTGCGGTTTCTGCAGGAATGACGAGCTTTGAGTGTGTATACGGGTGTGTTTCCATTCTGAGTGTGTAAAATGATATGGGTTAGTGATGGTGTGTATCTGTGTAACATTTTTACTTGCTGTCATACCCTTTAGAAATAATGGAGAATTCAGCAGAGGATGGTGTCCCAGACTTGGCTGGTGTTATGCGCAATCTCTCTGCTGAGAATATCCCAAATTTGCCACCAGGAGGTGGTCTTGCGAGCAAGTAGGAGAACTATAATCAGATATTACTGTTTAGTAACATGAGTAATTCCAGATTTCACAACTCATTGTTTAATGCTCCTGGATTAGTGTTAAATTATTTCAGTGCTTTTAATGTTGACATTTAATATTTGAGTTTTTGTTGACATTCTGGCAAGGAAAAGGCATATTATATACGTATTGTAATAATTAGTGCAATATAATTACAGGGGTGGTGTAGTGGATAGCATGTTCGCCTCACAACAAGAAGGTCCCGGGTTCGATTCTTGGGTCGGGAATCTTTCTGTGCGGAGTTTGCATGTTCCAAAACATGTACATTAGGCGGAATCCCAGCCATTAGGGTTGCACAAGTCAGTGCAGCCCTAGTGCCAGCCCCAAGCATGGATCTTATCCAGAGCGACATACAAACAGTGCTTAAAGTTTATGGCTGTAACTGTAATATTTTATTACAGCCATCATGCTAAGTCTGAAATAACATCTCATACAATAGCAGATTTGCATGTTGTTGCATTAGTATTTTTTTTAGGAGTTACAAATACAAAACTTAATAGAAACATGCATTAAAACTTGACAACATTTGCCTAGTAATATTTTAGAAAATTATACTCACTGTAATTTCTTTGCATAAAACAAATAAGTTGTTCTTTTAAAAAAAACTTATCTTCCTAATGTTCCCTTAATTATTATTTATTCCAATTATGCCTTTTCTTACTTTCCAGACGCAGTGTAATTGAGGCTGTTTACAACAGGCTTAACCCACATAGAGAAGATGATGGGGTGAGTAGCATCTCTTTTAAGACTTAATTTCAACGAATTAAAAATCCAGTCTTGTATTTATGCGCAATAGACTTTGATGCCAGGGTAGTTCTATTTGTCATGTTCAAAAATGATCAGTAAAAAACTTGTTATATTTTATAAACAAATACAATTTAACTTCTATTGAGGTTTTAAAAGGATGTTTTCAAAACAGGAGTATGTGATATTTGGAATGTCGTCTTGAATGCATTTCGGTGCAAAATAGCTTTAGTTGATGATGATCTTTCTGAAAATCATTGCAATTCTATGTTGCTTCTAAATAAGTTGGGTGTTTGTGTTTTTTTTTCCATCATATACTTGATGTCAATAGGATATGCTAGGAAACTTGTTGCTTAAGCGTTTGAAAGTTTATTTTTTTGCTATTGATCAGAGGCTTGCACATGTGTTCAGAGCAAATCATTGCATTCCCACATTCATGCACATACTACAGCTATCAGCTTTCTCAGAATTGGGTCTGCCCCAAATTTGCTGAACCCTACTCTGTGACATTTAATGAGCCAAGATGAGGGAAGTTTAAGCTCTTGGGCAGGTGGCCAGTGCTAATCAGGTCCCGTTATCTTAACCTGCTCTGTCCATTTACGCTGGCGTCTTGCACCAGGACAAACAGGGAGGTGCGGCCGGTGAGGATCAAAAAAGCAGCGCTGCTGCCCATCTACTGGAGGTGCTCCAACAGTTTCGCCTCAGCCACAGAGGCGGGTATCGCCAGGCCCTGGAACAAGCCCTGTCCACCTACCGTCTGTCTGGTGCTCAGGAGGAACGGCCCTTACAGCCACCATCCACTTCCAACGGGTCTCGGAGTGCTGAGGACGACGCAGAGGAGGCAGTCATTCCTGCGGCACTTGACGAGCTTTCCAATCCTCCTGTCGCATGACCCTTAATACCAATCTAGTCATTTTCAGATCCCAAATTTCCTCCTTCTTCCCTGGCTCAGAGCACTTGTTAGCTTTTCGATTACCCCATGGCACAGCTTCCTTTCAGCACAGTTCCAGTGCAGGTTTTCGGTTTATTTGGTAATGTTAAACTTTCTTTAAAAGGGTTAATTTGTTGTCCAGAAGTTCGTGTTAGTCAATCCGGAACCATAAACTGCCAGAAAAAGGGAAGGTTGGATGATTGTCCTTGCAACTCAAAACCTGCCTAGTAACTGTAAATGATATCCTTGGCACATTCCAGCTCTACACATTTCTGTTGTCTAGCGCTTAGAATTTGTAGAATCTGTACTCCTCTCAAATTTTGTTGATTTCCCTGAGGGGGAAAAGGAAAACTTGTAATTAATCTTACTGTATTTTCTACTACTGTACAAGATAAACATTATTGCTAAAAGCTGGAGCTTGCCAAGGACAAGCTTCTTCCTCTCGTGCACAACAGCACATGCAGCTTGCCATGCACTGCATGTGAATGTTGCATTTATTGGTTGTAGCAAGCACTTTTGTGATTACAATTGCATTAATGTGATGTGCTGGATATAAGTTTTAAAGTTTATTTATCAAACTACTAAATCAAATAAATGTAGACATTATTGGGTTTGGAATAGTAATTTAGTAACTTGTGTTTTGAGTTGAGTATGTGTCTGTGCATAATTTTCTGGCTGTTGTCTGAGAATTTAGGGAGGAAACCAGGAATTGCCACCGACAGCACACATCTCATTGCTATTACTTTTAAACGAGACTATTGGACCTTATTTTTGTTTGCATTTATATACAATCACCTTTCATAAGTACCGACTCTACATGAAGAGCCATCACCAAATCTCAGTCCTCAGGTTTAATGAAAGACCATTGCTATTACACAGATACTGGTCTTTTTGCATAGTTTGCACAAACAACTGTCAGTATGTGAACTGGATGTCACTGTGTAATCCAGAAACCAAAAATGATATTGTCTTCATTCAATGTTAAAAAAAAAAAAACGTGGCAATAATTTTTGAGTTAATTACTTACTGAATTAAATGCATAATCCATTTGATTAAGGTCTCCTGAATATGAGCATAACAGCATGTTTCATATATTTTCCCTCTTTAATCATTTAAGCAGCCATCAATAATTTTGGTTATCTTTACGGTTTGATTTGTGTGTTTATCGGTTTGTTTAATTCTGCAATTATTTTCTAAATAAATTGCATTAAAGAATTGTTCTTTTCTCTGGTTTGTTGTTGCTTGGTTTCTTGGTGCAAACACAGACAGTATGTATATGGTAAGTGGTTGTAAAGTTTTTGCCATATTTGCATTGATTTTGGTTTCTTTGATTGTATTGGGCAGGTAGAAAAGGTAACTAATTATGCCACTGATACATTTGCAGAGCTGATAAAATGAACCAAAATATGAAGTATTAACAGGAAAGCAAGAATTTAATACCTTTTCATCTAATTTTAAACTAAACTTATACCACATTTATTTTTACATTTATGGCAAGTAGGTCATTTTTGTTGTCATTTAAAACTGTTTACCTATAATCATTTCTGTTTGTCTTTCCACCTCGTTTCCACCGAAACAGGTTTCACCACATTTCCTGTAGGATATCTGGTTGTATTGAAGCTAACTATTCTGGGCAGTTTAATATTTTTGAACATAAAATTGATTTATAATAATTAACGGAAAAGGTGCTTTGAGTAATCTGTTGCCAGAACTATAACCTTTTTTAAATAAATATTTAAGTTGTATACATTTTTAAAAAAAATAATAAATATACATTCTCCCCTTTCAACGGCTCCTACTGCCGTTTTCTTGTTTCATTTCTAGTCAGCCATGTTTGTTAAAAAAAAAAATCTTACTACTTCTCCTCTTTTGTTTTCTCCCTGTCACAGAGTGGAGGTGACCTGGATGACCCATGGTAACCAGAGACACCCACAACTGCAGTCTGCACACAAGAATGTCCTCAGTTCACACAAAACAGAAAATCTTTACTCGCACGTTTTGGTTTTGATTCATAGGAAATATTCAAAGCCTGCAATGACAACACAAATGTATCAGAACATTTTTTTTTGTCGATAAGGAATCTATTGAAAATGGCTTTTTTTCCTCAAAGAACTGCACCATTGTGTGGTAATGGGGGAAAAAACAGTTTCCCTTTTGTAATCAATGATTCCCTCCCCTTTCCCATTGTAAGTTAAAAGTGATTGAGATTGAGGATCTGTGGCGTGTCAAGCTGGAGAAGAAACTCTGGTCTTGATGGCTGGTAGACAACCTGCAGCACCAGTGAAAGTTTTGAGAGGGAGAGACAGTGTTTGGATCTCTGTGTCGCAGGAAGCTCTGGCATGATGAGCTTCCCTTCTACCCTCATGCGTCTCTCACACAGCTTTTCAAAAGCATCTGTTTTACTTATTTCATAGTGTTCATCCAAATTTCAGACTTTACTTAAACCCTGCATTTACACTTGCCTCCTTTTTTTTTTTTTTTTTTTTTTCTTCTCTCATGCATCACCCTGCTGCTTAAAAATCCTTGATGTATCCTGTGTTTTCTGTTAGTTGCTTTATTTTGTCAGATGCTAGTTTTGGCACTTACAGTTAAACTAAGTAGCAGCTCTCATTAGAACAAGTGTTAACTAAAAGGTGCACCAAGCAACTCGAGGCAAAATTGAACTACTGTTATAATGATTTTAGGTTTTCGCTGGACTTTTGCTGTGTGCTGATCTTCCACTTCCTGTGGCACTTGGGGGGGAAAAAACTGATTCATAGTCCAATCCAGTCCTAATGGACCATCAGAATCTAGATTTTCTTTTTGTAAATTCACATTATTCAATGCTTGCTTTAATAAGTGAAATCTATTTTTGTGCAGTACATGATTTAGTATGGTTAGGGAATCCAGAAAAAAAATAGTTTTACCCCCTCCTTTTAAAGCGTTTGCATAACCTTTTAATTTTTCTACTCGTGTTCCTGACTTGTGGCTTGCCTTCTGATTCTTTTCTCTAAACCAAATGTACTATGTGGAACCATTTAACAGAAAACATTTTAACTTATTTTTTATTTCTAATTTTGCATTTTAAAGCTTTTTTTAATCAAAGCTTTGTTCATTATGATCTGTTGTATAATTAATTTCAGTTCAGTTTGGTTGCAGCAGAATAGCATGACTTTTAAATAAAGTAAACATGGTTGAGGTTAGTGAAGTATTTCTAAAGGAAAACTGCTTATCTGCATGCATGCGTATAATATCGTGAATCTGTCTTTGCAAAGGCAACAGCAAGCAAACACTTCTCAGCAAGGCGCACTGGCCTTGTTCATGGGGCAGTGTTTTCCCCTCCGCTCAACCCTATTATACTTTGCACTCCCTCTTGGTGTCTGGAAATTAATTGACATTTATTTAATGTAACAGTATTTTTTTTTATGTTTTTCTTTTACGGGTCATTTGTGCCTGTGAGAATGACTGGAAGATCCTTGGCTTAGAGGGTGTGCTTGCAGGACATTTTCTGGAGTTGAATGTACCCCATGTTTATACATTCACACAAACATGCATGCGTGCGCAGTGTCAGGAAAACGTTCGTATTGCGCATGCATTTAATGTGAAAGTATCAAGGTAGACGCAGTTAATGTGTGTGACTATCAAATTTAAAGACAAACCATTGGGTCTGTGGTAGTCTGCAGGGCATTTCTTGGTATATGAGCTTTTTTTTCCTGTTAGGAGAGATTATGATCTCACATTTTAAGATTCCAGAGCTCAAACCCAGTGGAACACACAGAAGACTAGAATGATATTTTAGAAATCATCAAATCAAAAACAGGACAAATTAAAACATTCTGTGCCAAGGCTTGTGGTGGCACAATCACCTTAAAGCCTATTCAATTGGGGTTTTTTCCTTGTAATTTATTTGTGTCTGCTAATCTGCTATTTTGATACACGCTTGTCATATATGCTAATTTGAGCTAAATTTATGTCCATTTCGGAGAAACTTTAATCAAGGCCTTTCTTATAAAAGAAACAAACCTTTCCCATTTTTCACTGACCTCACTTGACCTGGTGTGCAGCTTTAAAACGTGGTGTTGAATTTGAGACTATTGTTTGTGTGTGCGTATTTGCAGATTTATTTTCCCTTTTGGTACAAATAAATTGTAGCCATATGCTGGAAAGTTCTCTTTTATGATGGTTAGAACTAGAAAATAAATTTACTAAATGAATTAAAATGGCAAAAGATATATATTTTGTGCTGTGGGTGCTTATAGACATGCACCTGTTTTTTGTATATCTACGATGCGTGATAACCAGTTTGATTAATTGTTGCAACAGAATTTATTTATTCAGACCGTGCGGCTTTGAGATGTGCTTTGTGAGAGGGTGGAGGATTTGAGAGGAGTTGGGAGGGGGGGGGGGAGATTGCTGGCCCAATCTGTTTGAGTGACTGAGGGCTGTCGTGTTTTTTTGTTTATTTTTTTTTTCTCCCCCCCTCCAAGTCTATGAAAATCTTGCACTGTTTCTCAACTTTCTCTCTTCCTCCTTCACTACCTCTCTCTTATCCTCCCGCTAACATCCATGTAATTATAGTCCCCAGTACAATGTTGTGTTTTATTAGGATACAGTGGACATGATCTGTTATCAATAAAGGATTGTTAAAAAATGTTAATACTGTAACTGCCTTTCCACTCTCTCTTTAATGATCTAAAGATTCTTTTAGATTGGGGTTTTTATTTAACAATTATTAAGATGTGCATCATTTTCTCTTAATGGTAGTTTCACTGGCCTTATTAACAATTGACTTTTGCTGGATTCTGGACAAATCTAAGATGGCTTGGGTCTCGATTTATGTTTCAATGTGTGTTTCCATTTTGGAACACAAGAGGGTACTGTTACTGCAATGTGAGCTGTTGAACTTTTAATTACTCTCATCAGGATGTATGTGTCTGAAGAACTGTGCTATTAAAAAATAGCACACCCACGTACCTTTTTAACTCAGCTTTTATTGACTTCCCAATGTTCTAAAAACATGTTTCCTTTCATATACAGCATTTGGCGAACGCTCTTATCCAGATTGACTTACATTTGATCTCTCTTTTACAACTGAGCAATTGTGGGTTAAGGGCCTTGCTCAAGGGTCCACAGGAGTTTCTTGGTGGAGGAGAGAATTGAAGACCGGTCTGGCATCAGTCCAACACCGTAACCACTAGGCCACCACTGATGTCCTTGCGAGACCGCCTTTAAACCGTTTTTTATATTTTGATGTGAAGTTATACTTTTATTGAAACTAAGAATCTGTTGTGAGCTAGTGCATCCAGTCCTGTAACACGATCTGTTCAATTTACTTTACAATTAACTGCTCATTATACATTTTCTGCGCATGCCTTCCCCGTACATCCAAGGAGCCAAAATCTTGCTAATGGTCAAGTTGGTCTCTTCGTTAAAAAAAAACAAAAAAAAATTCCTGGTAATGTCTTGTTTTTCTTGGATCAGGATGGCAAATGTATGGATTAAAGTAATCCTCACTGTCTAAGCTGGAACAGTAGGTGGGAATTAACGAGATGGTGCACATCCTTAAATTTGTGGATTGGGAGGATAAACTATTGGACACTGTATAATGCTTTGTAAAGTAGGAGAGTAAATAAAAAAGGGTGAAAATGCTTACTGATGATGCTTTAAGTGATCATTGTGACCTTTTGTGTGCTCAGTCAATAAGCTCTATTTGAACGATGCTTAAAAACTTTTTACTTAAGGCTGTGTGTCAAGATACAATATATTATTACATACCGTCTATCCCATAACTGTGATTTATAAGAGATCATTTTTGCAAAACTAACTTTTGAAGTATTTTTACCTTTTTTTTTTTTTTTTTTTTTTTTTTTAAATTTGGACCTTTTTATGAAGATTATTTGGCCTTTTGTGAGTGTGGAAGTGGCAATGCTGGTTTAATTAGCAGGTATACTGAGCAGGGGGTAGGGATTTTACTTCCCTTTCCAAAACCTTGGTTACACTGCAGAATTAAATGAGCTTCTGAAAGAATGCACATTGGTGGCATGGTTGTGCATCCTGGGGGCTCAAGCTTAGAGTGGCAGGATTACAGAGGAAATGAGAGGACAGAGCGGGGGACCTAAAGTCAGGTAATTCATCTCTAATTAAACACACCAACTGACCTGCATGCATTCCTTACAACATGGTTTCTCTTTAATGGTCTGGATTTGCTTAACATTTTTATGCTTTGTTTTGTAATAGATTTATTGTGTTAAAAAAAATGATTTTAAGTTAGTTTCCAATAATGACGACATTGTATTCTCACTCCGTTATTGACCTCTCACTTAACACTTCACTTTCATTATTAGCAATTGTATTTGTCACGTTTCTGTCTTAGACGTCATCATTCAGGGTCCCCGCCCTACCAACTATCGACCCACCAGCCTGTGCTGTCCTGACATGACGGCTTTTTGTGTTTGTGCAGCCAGGCCGAAAGTCTTGGCCACAGGAAGGAATTAAGAGAGAAGAGGAGGGGAGAAGTAATTATGTTTAGTCAAGGAATTCTGGAGATCCTTGTGTTAATTATGTGATTCACTACAAAACACTGTCAATTCGAGTGAAAAGAGCAGGAATGTCTGTGTGAACAGCTAAGAACATGACACCTCCGAGCTTCCAGGAGGCCATGGCAGGGCTTTGGGGTTCGTGCCATCAGGTTAAGCCTTACATGTATAGCATGCTTCAATTACAAGCCTGCCTATTATCATTTCTCCTGGTGTCTTGGCATATCTAGCTTTTCTGGTTTAGCAGCATTTTTATTGTAATTAAGCTCTTTAGGAAATCTTTCAGTCTTAATTAAGCTCCAATGTGTATGATGTCAATTATAACTGACGTACATAGAAACTTTATAATGTTTAAGAAGAAATGTTGAATAAGTATATTTTGACAACAGTCCATAGTCCTGAGGGTAAAAACTCCCGCTATACTAATATCTCTGGCCAGATTATAGCTCCTCTTTTGTAGGCCAGGAAAGTGAGTGGGCTACGATCAGGCGCAGGATCCGAAGACTGCAGGCAATGGGGTATAGTGGAGTAAAGTCCAGTAGAGGAAGAAGTCATTTACGGTCTGAGCATGTTTCATGCCTCAGAAACCTTGTTGAATTAAGTGGAGTAATCACAGCTTGAGGCCACCTCTCCCTGTTTCACTCTCTTTCTCTGCTGACTCCAGCAGATTACCACTAGATCACTGTGGCCAAGGAGAACACACTGCTCTGCACAAACGCCCATGCTGGCTTAAGAATTTCAGATAAAATGCTTTAACGATTGATCGCCGGGATTAGTTTTTGGTGCGATATCGTGATTTGTGTTTATCGAAAGCTACAGGTTAATGCTCAATTATTTTGATTGTGGGCAGCTGAAGATGGAGAAACACAAGGTCAGGGTTATGAGAACAGTTTTGATTCAGATCAAGTGAAGCATTTAATTCTGAATCTCCCCTCAAGCCAATTCTTTTGAATACTCTTAATCCACTGTTGTAATGCACATTGCCCAATTGTCTATGTGCATTATCTGGACCCAATGTGTGCTCCTTAGGGCAGTTGTTGTAAAACACAATGCAGCCTATCTTGTGTTATCCTGTATGATTCAGTCTCCAACAGTCAAGCATCGAGACTAGGCCATTTATCTTATTTGGGAGGGGGGGGGGGAGTGGCAAAGTAGAAGGAATGCAGCAGCAGCAGCAGACGGATGTTATTAGGAGTGTGTTATATGAGAGAATGGCATAGGATCTGTAAAAAGGAATGTACTATATGTTGCAGCTACCTGCAAAGAGTATTTGAATAGAACTTAATGAATCTAGTGCAACATTATAGATGATACAATAGAAATGGCTGATGACCTTGATCGTTCAGTCATGTTTAGGGTACTCAACAACATCCAAGACCTTTTAGATGGCTGGATTGTAGTTTTTATATTTCTAGAGGCAAATTAATTTTGCCATCCTAGGAGCAAGTCAAGTACCAGATCAAGGATCACAAAGCATTTCTTTACACGTGCCTTAATGTTGAAAGGCTTATGAACAGGGAGCTTTTGTATTTAGTCGTCTGATTGAAGAAGAAAAATATCATTACGTTAGTGTAAATAGATCCGACATAATGATTGCACTTTATGGAGGTCAAAGTTATCATATACATTTATCAAGAAGTTACAAAATCAGAATTAACAACCATGAATTCTGTCAAATTCTGTGTAATGTTTTCACAACATGGTTATTTCCTTGCATATAAGTTTTAATGTAGAAATTGTTTTTTGTTTTACCTGTAACTTTTCTATAGGTTTAGTTACAGATCATTTTAATCAATTTGGTTTGGTTATATTTTCCTTTTTCTTTTTTTTCTTTTTTTTCCATTCTAGAAGTTTTCCAGTTACAGTTTTTATTCCCAGATCTGTCTTATTCGTCAGGGATTTTAGTCTGTAAACTATTGTATCGGTTGTTCTTGATAAGTTTGAAGCATCCGTAAATGTTGCTTTCTAAAACAAAAAGTACAGCAAAGATGTAGGCAGAATTTTGGTTTTAGGAAAGTCTACCACAGGCAAACAAAAGTAGTTTTATTTAGAGCATGTACATCTCCTGTGGCAATGTAAAGGGACACACAATACACAATAATTTAAATAAGCTTTCCTCAGCGGAAAGGAAAACAGTTTACCTTCCTAGATACAATTGAGCAGTTGGTAGTTAAGAACCTCGATCAGGGGCCCAACAGCTGGACCTCTGTGGTGCTAGACATCGAACTCTGATCTTCCAATTGGCAGTCCAACCATGGTTTCCTGATATGTTGGTTATATCACTTTTTTTTTAGATATTTTATCGAATAGGCGCATATATGGCCATAATACCCGAGGTTTAAAAAAAAGAATCACCTATGTTTGGACCGGTAATAAAGGAACAGTAAGTAGGAATGTCTTCAACTTCAACTTGGTGAAACCTGGTCCACCAGTGGGTGGCAGCAATCTCCACCCTTTTTCATGAAGGGTCCGTCTACATGCTCTTTAAAAGCTGAATGTTCAGCCACGTAACTATGCAATACTACAATTTCAGGAGCACCAGAACGGTTCCGATGTCTTCTGTAGCTTTAAAGCCAGAGCAATCAGTTTAAAAAACAAAAGCAGAAAAGTTACTTTAGAAGTGCTTGAGTCTTAAAACACAATAGTCTAAGGTGAAAGGTCACTGTGATGGAAGCAGTGGTTGTCATTAATGTAATTTGTGTGTATTTGTAAGCGCAGGAGTTCTGATGCATTTCTGACACTAATGACTGTAATGATGATAATGAGGGTGGTACAGATGATGGGAACTAATGAATAGGTGAATAGTAGCACTCATACAAGACCCAGTCTTAGCGCATTTTATTTATATCATTGCTTTGTGGATAATAGAAACAGACGAAAGGGTTTGTTCCCGCTAACATTTTATTCATTAGCTTTTCTTAACTTAAAAGAGCACCTTTGATTCACTTCTTTTGACATCATTGTATTATCATCGGCTCGGTTATGGTTTTATATGATTACAGCCATTTTTTTTTTTTAAGATGTTTGACTTGAAAATGTGTCTTGGTCTAGGTGGAGATTTAGAAATTATGTAGTGGACATAGATTGAGGATATAGTACGGACAGGAGAGATGGGATAATAAAACATTCTTTAATAATGTAATTGTTATCAGAACTCTGGAGGATGGATTAAACAGACAAATAATGTCCCCTTTCGGATCGCTTTAAAATTCAGAGCAATTTCTCTACACCGACTGTCGGCCTGTTTATTGTAATGCAATCATGACTGAAAGGTGTTCCCAATCAGTGCTGTGGATTTACAGATTATGCTATTATTGTTGTAGCCATCCTTTATTTACACTGTAATTTGGTGATGGTCCATTTCCGTAGGTCATCCTGGTTAGGTTTGCGACGGGTTGGCTTCCTCTAATGACAAAAAGAGAATATTGATATAATTGCATCCTTTTTTTGTGATTAATTTCATATTGTTATGGGGTAGGATTAAGCAAAGCTTAGGGAGCTCAGGGAAGCTCAGGGAGACGTATGCTATATGTGGTTAGTTAATACATGTTGTCTCATTGAATAAAAATGTGTTTATATATATATATATATATATATATATATATATATACGTTCCATATCACATTTTAGATTGCTATAGGGCGTTAAACGTACGTATGTATGTGTTACACTCATTAAAAAGCAAATCAATGAATACTTATACTATATATGTATACTACAAATCAAGTCTCTCACTGCGAGAATAAACCTACCATTAAATTTCTAGATAGACCATTTCTTGATCATTGAGCAAACATACAAAATCAGCAGGGGATCAAATGTGTTTTCTTTCACTGTATACCTTTCACACACTATCTAGCCACTCACTAAAAGCCTAGATTAGAGCCTCTGAATATTCCATGTGAGTAATGGTGGGTTTAATTTGGACAGCACCAATATTGTTCATTATTCACCCAACTATTCAGCACATCCTATTTGGGTTTATTCACATTTTCACCATGCAAACTAAAGGAACAGATTTCAAACATAAAGATTGCATTGAAATCTTGACCTCTTATAGAAAAAAATCTACTCTGCCCATTCCATTCCTCTTTTTCTATCAAATATATAAACATGAAGACTAGTCACAGTAGAAGATTTAGCTGGAATGGCCCTTGACAGAAGCGTATGATGATTCTTGTAGATTGTGTCTCATCTGGTTTTGTGTGCCCAATTTTCTTTTGCCATTTGCCATTCATGGTAGTCTCTGTGGCAGCTCTATTCACAGAAATGGCCCTGGTTACTGACCCCTCCATTCAAAGTTCTTTACTATGCTCAGCGTTTTCCCCACATTGCCCTCCATCATCCCTTGGTCTATTTTCCCGGGTAGATTTGAACTCTTTTCCTATGGGTTGACGTGCATAGTCATGACGGCTGACCGTAGTTCTTTTCGTTCTAAAAATCAAAGTGCTTTAACCTCTTGATGATCCAGCACGGACCCTGTGTCACTGTTGGCATGGTACTTTGTATAGTAAGTTTTGTTTTTTTTGGTGCTCACTGCATTTTAAAATATAGCTGAGTGTGCCCCGTTTATAACATGACATCATGAAGATGAAGACAATTTAGAGTGGACAATAAAATAGTGTCTTTTTGATTAGAAAATGATGCTGTCATGCAAAAAAAAAAATTTCTTGCATTGTCTAAAATAATGCGCCAGTGGAAGCTCATCAAAAAGATGATGCCTGAAGACATAACTCAACTCTTCCTCTTAAGTACCTCTTCTGTTTTAAGAGCTGTGCTGTCCATCAATCTGCTATTATGTCTTCGACTTAGTCGCTCATCTGATGGGTTTTATGGCGAGTTCATAGCTAAACGTTTGAATACACTGAGCTTTCAATCCACTGACTTCTTCAGCAGTATCACTGAAAGTATATACAAACATGCGCAGGTGCATTGAAGCAGGAGCTTATGGTTTTCTAAGAGTTGAAGGAAGACCAGTAAGGTTGTTCGCCTCTCTACCGCTCTCTTTCTGACGCTGTTTCGGTCTGCCTGATAGAGAAGAGTGAAGTATGAGTGGGTCTCTACGGATGGGAATAAATACGTAAATGCAGGTTGTTCACTAATCCACAGGGGTGCGAAAGCAGTGAGCCGTTAAATAAGCAGAGTGCTGAGCTGCTTTCTCTGCTGTCTGAATATTGACCAGAAACTTAAGATGATTAATGCACCACTTCAGTACCAGAGGGGGGGATGATAAAGAGGAAAATGTTTGAAAAGGTTAATAGTTTTGTTTCCCGGATGACATTTGCATGAAATCAGAGATTATATTGTAGATAGGACCAATCAAATACGTCTGAGCGCATTAACATAAAGTCTGTAATAAAATGTATAACATTCATGAGCTTCAGTCTGAACAGCTCTGTTAGAGAAGATGACTGATAGAACTAGCTGCTCGCTCTGTTGTTTTAAGCATTGCTCTCAAATTTTGTGAATCTTAGGGACTGACACTTACTGGCCAATCTCAGAAAGCACACGAGAGGCATGAGAGGGTTTCTAATTAAGCATTGACAGGTGGGGTTAAGGGTCAGAGTCAATTGTGACAAAGGTAATTTACTGTGGAAGTGATTTGAGTGTTTGTTTGTTTTTCATATTCGCCACTGCAGGAGGAATTGCTTTTGAACTAGGAGGAGGGAACACAAAGCTGCTGGATGCTGATTGTTGTATGCTACCGTGTGTGTGTGTGTGTGTGTGTGTGTGTGTGTGTGTGTGTGTGTGTGTGTGTGTGTGTGTGTGTGTGTGTGT